>SNQJ01S0033055.1:112106-130040 GCA_010110895.2 Picea sitchensis | reverse complement strand
AATAAAGTTGAATAAATCTTCACATAGATTAGATTTCAATTTGGAAAGTAACACTTAATTGCTAGATTAGCTTTACTTCTTGCAATTTCAAGTTGGCAAATAAACCATCCCCTCAGCTCCTCGAAAGAGGCTTGGTCAGTGTGGATTAATAATTAGTCTCACATTTCAATTTCAGTTATTTATTTCCTTGTTTAAAATAAACAAATTCCCCTCAACTCTTAGTGCAGTTCCTGACCCTTCTAGTTGCGAGCTAGTCTCGATCTGTTGGAAGTAAGTTTCATACACGCTGTGTTGGTCAATGGTTGATAGATTAATTAAGACAATCTCTAAAGTAGTTAGCTTAATGCGCGGGAAAACGCCTTGAAGTGACCTGCGAAGTAAGGCGGGCCCTCTCGGAACCTAGCTTCCCACCCATTTTGGACATCCAACACTTTGAGTGAGTTTACTGGTGAGACTATTGGGTTTCGGTAAACTCTCTGCAAGTTTCCAAACAAAAAGCTAACCTCCAAGGAGGCCCAAACCATTTCATTAACTCAACATCAATTTATCCTAATAAAACACACGAACTACATTGCCCACGATTCACTTTAAGACACTGGTCTTATTTTACACTCAGCAAAGCCATAGGCTTCACTTTACATTATTGGTTATCTATTTGAAGCTATTTTAATATTACTTGCATCTAACAATTGTATCTCAGTATCCTTTTATGCAAGTATTTGCTTGATGTTATATCGTGGATGAATAATTGGTTTATATGTATTTCAATTTATGGTTGATTGTTGAAAAGTAATAAACTCCTATATTTATATTTTGTACTTAGCTTAGATCAAGCCTTAGTATTTTTGTTAGGGACTACCCCCCTTGGCTTCGCTAGGAGTTGGCCTAGACGGAGGAGTTGAGGATTAGGTGACAACACCTTAACTCTCACTTGCCCCCAAGGACACACCGAGTGGATTGAAGATTTCTTCCACGTCTCCCATGTGTGTATAAGGCGGCAACAAGGTCAACCGAACCTGAGAGCTTCTTGTATGTATAGGGCCAAACATCTCTGATTGGGATATCTGAAGAAGCCAGTGAGGGTCTGAGATTCTCTGAAACAAGCAATGGAACCTCCCTCTGATCTCGTAGTAGAGGGGGCATCAAAAAAATAAAGAATGAGTAACTAGACTAAAGAATGAGAGAGAGGAATGAGAGAAGAGTGTACTAGTTGCTGCCAAAATCCAACCAATATCCAATGTGAAGCCTCCAATACATAGTGATGAGGGCGCATATCTCAAGGAAGAAACCATAGGATGCATAGGAGGCTAGAAGAAGAAGATATGTGCATGGGGAAGTGTGGATGACATGTGCAAAAGTAAGAAAAGCTAAGTCGGAGAGGTAAAAGGATGCATGTGCATGAGACTAGGAAGTGAGGATCCCACGTGTGAGAAGAAGAGAGGATATGCATGGAAGTAATAAGCCTTAGAAGGTTTGTGCACTTAGATATGAGTGACTGCGCATTGGAACAAGGAAATAGAAGAAGAGTGCGAGAGAAATAGACTAATGGATGAGGAAAATAGGAAAAGGCAATTAAGGAAAGCGTATGCCATAAGGAGTGGGTTGAAACAAGCGAAAAGGAGAGGAAGAATGCATATTAGATAGGGAAACGTGCCCTAAATTTATGTAGGGCGCACTCATAATAAAAGCAAACCCAAAATAAACCTCACATGTGAGAGAGAGGCCTAGAATAGGTGCACAAGTGGAAAAGAATGGTTAGGAATAGGTTTTAGGAAAGATAGATGTGACATGCACGAAAGAAGGGAGGAGTTAGAGCCATTAATACGTCACACGTGTGAGTAGAGAGTGAGAAGCAAGCCCCAACGGTTAGCTCAAGTGGGGGCTCTAACCCAAACATGAAGCTATCCTCGGCGGAGGAGGTCACAAGTTTGAATCTCGTGTTCCCCCTTGGGGTTAGGCCCCGTAATCAGGGCCGACGGTTTACCTTGTTTACCATCCATGAAGTGGGGATGTAATCAGGGGTTTCCCGCGAATTCTTACCTCGAAAAAAAAAAGAGGAGAGAGAAGCAAAGGCACATTTGAGAAAATAGAGAAAGAGAATGGGGAGTTGGATCATGCCCATAAGCTTTATGGAGTGAGGGAAAAGCGAGGAGGATAAAATTAGCAATCCAACGCATGTCTAATTGCTAAATTTGGCCAAGGAATGAATGAGTTTTAGCCAAAGAGAAATTCGCCCTATCTTTAGGGATTTTCCTAAATTTTAGGAAATTAGCATTTAAAACCAAATTAAGGAAAATTTTGAGAAACTGATGCATGGAAAGTAAAAAGGTGATAAGTGAGAAAAGTTAGATTTCACTGGCAAAACTTTCTCCCGGGAAGTGCCACCTCATCCTATGTGTCCTCTTCTCATTAATTAATCTTTCATTTAATGCTTATGCCTTGGAAAATGTGCCCTTGGTCAACTAATGCCACTTCACCCTAAAACTCTGCCAAATGTTGGAATTATGAGCCTATCGCTTGTCGCTTCTGGAGATGACGACCACTGCTAAAAATAGAAGTTTCGAAAAATAGTTATCCGGTCCCAAAATTTAAAACTCGCAGAAACTCAACCAAACTTTCCATAATTATTTGGGATGACTAGGAGACCACCACCATGTGTTCAATGTCTAAAAATAGACACTGCCAAAAATAGAAAGTTCTTGAATGTCAATGATATTATACTTATTGTAATCGATTTTCCGCAAGGAATTCGAATCCATAACCAGAATTGGCATTCAAGCCCTAGTGTTCAACCTGTGAAAAATCATCTCGGAAGAGGTCCAAAAGACTCAGAATGTCTCAAGGATCCATAATGTGTCCTCAGAATTTGAATCCGGGGCCTGGAGTTCAATCTGCTAAAAATAGAAAGTTCTTGTGTGTCGCTTGAAAAAGTGCTATCGAGTCTAGAATCATGCAAGGACCATCCTTGTATGCTCAGAACTACTCCAAACTATCAAGAGACCGGCTCAAACTGTGTCTCCTAAATATTAGGGACACCTCCTATATGTAAACATTTCTCTTAAATGCATGGGAAAGCAAGCTAACTTTAACTCTGAACCAAACAACCATGTACCAATCATATACCTTTCTCTGATGGGAACCAACCTCTTGCTCAACACAAGTGCTAAACTCTGGGAAAATCTCAGAATGTTAGCCAAAATAGTGCATAATGGCTCTTAACCCTCAAGATTTCCGAAGGTGGAAATCTAGGGGTTAACACAACCTCATCGGACTTCATATGGAGAAAGTAGAATTTCATATCCTATTCAAAATTTAGCAGACTTAACAATTTTAGGATTTTAGGATTGGTAGGATTGTAGCACTTCCATTGGATTCTATCATGTATGAGGGTAAGGGATTGGCATTAGTCAAGAACACCAAGCTATGAGATTTTTCATCATGTAATCATCTATGAGAATTGATCTAGACATGTAATCATCTATGAGAATTGATCTAGACATTAGGAAATCTGAATTTTTTATGCTTCTATGATTTTACATTATCAATTATCTTTTTTTATATATGTCATGTCCTCATATCTAGATTTCGACTTTACAAAAAATCAAGTAGCTCTGAATTGGATCCACTTCCACACAATTAACACAGAATATGGCCCTAATAGAATCTCAAGTATTTGATTTGCAACGCTTGATTATTATGCTCTCTATAGGATATCACCCCCAAGATGCACCTCTTAGACACGATCATCAAACCCAATGTCCTTTATGATTCCGAGGGCTAGGGGACTAGTTTGCTTCAAACCTATTGTTCTAAGATAAAGAGAGTCGAAACCCTTCTTCTTCGCCACATCATCAAGTGCGAGATCTCCAGCTCTTATACCATTGTTATATCCAAGATATGCTAGGTTGGAATGTTATAAACTTTGTGCAAATAAATGTTGTTTCTCGTTGTGTGATTTCATCAAACAATTTCCATTTCATGTATTCTTTATGCCCTAAACTTGTTGACAACGTTTTTCAAACCATTTGCTTGTATTCTACCATAGACATTATGTCGAACATATTGCATGCAGTTATGTTCAAATACACAGAATATGAAGAAGGCATCATGGGTATTTTATTAAGAATGGAATCCAAAACAAGACTCAAGCGACTACTATGGTAGTTGTATTACATCAACCAAAACACACAATAACAAGCCAAAAACCTGGAAGATGTCACGATCACCACCAGAGAACCCCACAAATCTGCACCTCTAAACTGATATCAAACCACAAATGAAGCTCAATTGAAGATCTCGGATGGATCCTCCTCCTTGTCTAGCTAGAGTGGATATTGCACCATAGAAACTAAATGAATAGTGGAAGGGTTTTGCCCAAAACCCTAACAAAAACCCTGGCTCCAAGAGCACTCCAAAGAGATCAATCCAAAACATAATGACAAAGTGAGGCACTACCCCTCCTTTAATCCTTCTTCCATGCCTTCTAGAACTTTTCCCCTTTTGACTAGATCAAATATGACCCTTATTTCCCTTTTACTTTCACTTTAAGATTAAAAGTCACTTTAATATTGTTTAGGTAACTTATTGATCTAAAGTTACTTTATTTCCTTAATGTCACTTTAAAAACATAACATCTCCTAAACCAGTGACATTAAATAACCCCTTTTGACTCCCTTCTTCTTCACTGACAAGCCACAGAAATCATTTCCACTGTAGAAAACCCAAAAACGGGGACATGACAAATCCTCCCTTTCCAAATATTGTTTGTCCTCAAGCAACGCCATCACACTCATAGGAACAACAAATTGAACCAAACATAAACTAATAATGATCCCTGGGTCCCAACCCGATCTGAAAGATGTGGAGCACCTACTGCCCACAATACTTCCCTGCAATGTACTAACACATGGGGTCTCCTAAAAATAACAACTGGCTCTCCCATCTATACTAGCTACCAAATTGTCTACCATTAAAATCCCAAGGTCCCATGCTATCACCAGAAAGGACCCACCATGCTGACATTGTGCCGCTCTAATCATAAATATTTGATCCTCCTGCCTAGACTCCATCCTCCCCTCTTGCAACCACAAGTTGTAATGCCTCAAAGGTTCGTCCCCACTATTGAGGATCATATCCTGCCAATGTATCCCAGAGAATTCAACCAAACCAACCTTAAAATCAGACATCTCGGGGAAGTCTATGTGGTCATAAACTGATAGGCCATCAGCGACACCAAATTTCCAGCACTCCCAACGTACTGTAATCCTCCAGGCATTGTCCGTAAAATCTCTCAACACATCATACACAAAGTCCCTCCATGTGAACCTCTCTTGGCTCACCCTATAAGTGGTAAAGCCACCAGGGTCCCAAACTAACCTGTATGATGTGAAGCACCCTCTACTCATAGCCCTGATTTGGTAGGTGCCAACACAAGAATCCACTTGACTACATCTGCTAAGCCAAGCAACTAGACATTGCACAAACTCAATCCACTCCTCTAAGCAACCAATCCTAAGCATCCCAAGAGTAAATCCCGGTAAGCGAAAATTAGCCATCTCATTTGCATCGACTACTGAGGTGTCAAATACTGTAGTCCCAGGGTCGCAATCAAATCTCCGAGAGGAACCATCATGCTAAAGTTGCACCCTTCGAGTCATAATCGTTTGATCATCATGCTCGGACTGCGCTCTCCTCTCCTGGATCCCCAAGTTGAGATCCTTGAAAGGACTGAACTCATTTTCCTAGATTATGTCTCGCCAAGGCACTTCAGTGAATTCATAGTCTACCAACCCACAGATAGACTCGATCCTAGGTATCGTGAGGAAAAACCTACCTCGCCATATTGAACAAAGCTCAACAACTCCTCTCACAATATCCCCACAATGACACAAACCAATCACTGACATGACCTTGTCAATCATCCTCATCATCTAAAGCAGTCTATCACTCAAAGGAATGCGAAGATCCCACCACCAGATTGGAAGCCCATCACTCCCAATGCCTGTTGAAGTCTCCATGAACTGATCCAACAAAATTTGGACCTTCTCATCAGCACTCTATGTATTGATCATCGGATCCAAACGAAGGACCTCTCACATGGCCACAATGCCACCTGTTTAATCCAACTGACTCCGGTGAAACTCCCACGTTCTGTTGTAAATAATGAGGGCATCAAATAACAACAATAGATGCCTCTGCCACTATCTGCAAGATTGGAAAATGACTAGTGCGTTGGTCAACCCAAAGGGTATGACCAAGAGATCATAAGGAATTTTGGAAGCAAACCTGTGACTATCCTGCGCCCTGACCCTCATTTGATGATATCCCAGATGTAGACAGGTCATCACGGGATATGTTGCTCCCTGAGGCTTACCCATCCCCTCACTGATCTTGGGTAACCTCAACTAAATGGTATGCTTGAGTACTCCGTCGAGAGGTCTCCTTGGAGGAAATACTCCACAACTCCACTGCACACTACCGAATATCAATGAATGGATTACATACTACTGCCTATCACTGAATCCTCCTCTACACTCATATATCGTGTAGGTGTTATTGTATCCATCACTTTATTGATGTCATCTGGACCTATATCCCAGAGCATGCTCATGTTTGTCATATACCTATCCACCCATTCCATGGATGCATATACTTCCTTAAGGCCTGGTCCACAAGGGATGACTACCTCCTCCATAGCTATGTCTTGAGCTTTTAATGGGCTCTCCAACAAAAGCGGCTCATGATCCCCACAGTGCAAATTAGGCGCATGGTCAAAACCCTATGTGTCGAACCTCTCCTCAAGCACCTGCAATGTTGAATATTCCTCGTGTGGGATCGTCACAAGAGGCTCCTCCCTCAAATCATGAGTGCCAATCACACCCTCATGTGTCACAGCTGCTAAAGATGATGGAATCTTTGTTGCTGTCAATGATGAAGAATGCGCCAAACTCAGTTGGTAACAAAGCTCCTCGATCTCCCTTTCCTTGTCTTCAACAAACTTAAGAGCAAGGTCCCTATCCATGAACAGTTGCGAGTGATCAGCTTTCATCTGCTCTAGTGCTTCTTTGATGATGTGTAATTAAGCTCTAGTGATTCCATCTACAACCCCTTTTTGTCTCTCCTCCTTCTGATTTTTCAACATAAGATCTTCGATAAACTTATGAGCACCATCTGCTCTCATCAATACTTGTACAATCTGCTCGTCCTTGACCAATAATCAGTCCTCCAAATCTTGCGTGCTAACATTCTTTGTTTAATTTCATCATCATGTCGAAGTACAGTCGCGTCCTCATCATCATTGACATCATAAAGTAGATATGGTGTTGAATCCTCATCATGCGTAGGTGTTATCACGCTTGAACTACCCACATCATAAGCATCATACATGGTGAAAGATGTTGGATACTCAACATCGACTAATTGAAACATTTCCTCATAGTCATCATAAGGTGTTGCATTCTCATCTTTTGTTGATTCATCAGAGGTATACCCATCCAACACACTAGTGTCATCAACCTCATCGGTTAACTTTGATGATGTATCATAGGTTGTTGTTTGGTCTTCCTTTATGCACACATCCCCCTCTTGGCTAGATGCATACTCCTCCACCTGTCCTTCATGCTCATCCTTCTTTACCTCCTTCCCTATGCTTTTCAACTTTTTAGGTGAAATTTCAACTTTCACGAAGTTGCAATCTGAGACCACCGGGAGGTGCTTTAGGCTAGGGCAAGTTTATCTATGACAAAATTAATCCCAGCATCCTTCAATAAGTTACTCAACGAGCTTGACAAGTTCAAGTCTGTGCAACTGCAAATTGCAACGGCAAACAAAAACTGTGCAGTGGCAATAATTTAACAAAGCTTTGATTCCATGTTGACTTTTATATGATTCTCAGATCTTGATAGTTATTGCCTTATGATTACAAACAAGATTCACTTTCATACCACAATTATCATAGAATAACTATACACTGAAAATCTCAACTATAACAATGCAGCGGAAATAACAAGATCTAAAAATATTAACCATGCACAGTCGACACAAGAACACAAGCGTTTATCCTGGGAAACCCAACCTTTGGAGAAAACCCAGCAACCTTTCTTATAGAAGAATTCAGTGCAAGACATTACCAGTACATCACCATCACTAGATCAAAATATCATACAGAGAAGATCCTCCCCAAGGCTAGTGTCTCCAAGAGCTAGCGCCTCAATAAGATGACCAAGAACAACCAAGAATATCCTTCCCCAAGTGTGGCGCACTCACCAAGATGGCCAGAAACTTAGAAATAGCGAAATTACCACAACTGCAGCTGCAACTGCCTTGTGCGCATTGCAAAAGGAGAGTTGTCTAATTGTATAAATGAAATGATCCATTCCTGTGTTTATACTAATCTGGGCGCCTGTATGGAGCTGACTTCTCATTGTGGGTCTTCAAATTCACTTTATTATTTTCTATCTTTTACTGGTGGGGCCGACTTCTCTTCCTGGGTCTTCAGTTTCTTCCTGTGGCTTCTTTAATGGTATAGATGGGTCTTCTTGTACTTACTTGTGGAGAATGACTACCCGAAGTTGCAAAACTTCAACAATGGTCACCACTACAGAACCCCATGAATCTACACCTCTAAACTGATATCAAACCACAAATGAAGCTCAGTTGAAGATCTTGGATGGAAACTCCTCCTTGTCTAGCTAGGGTGGATATTGCACCACCGAAACTAAGCCAAAAGTGGAAGGGTTTTGCCCAAAACCCTAACAAAAACCCTATCTCCAAGAGTACTCCAAAGAGATCAATCCAAAACATAATGACAAAGTGAGGCACTAACCCTCCTTTTATCCTTCTTCCATGCCTTCTAAAACTTTTCCCCTTCTTCACTAAATCAAATATGACCCTTATTCCCCATTTACTTTCACTTTAAGATTAAAAGTCACTTTAACAATGTTTAAGTAACTTATTAACCTAAAGTTACTTTATTTCCTTAATGTCACTTTAAAAATATAACATCTCCTAACCCAGTGACATTACAAAACCCCTTTTGACTCCCTTCTCCTTCACTGACAAGCCACAAAAATCATTTCCACTGCAGAACAGGGGAACTCAAAAATGGGGACATGACAATGACATCCTCTTGAATCCCCCGCCCCCAACGAATAGGTTAAGCAACATCCTCGATACCTCTAAGGAGTTGTCACAAACACCCCTAGCCTAATAGATGGATCAACTATAGGAGATCCCAAAGTTGATCTCCCTTAGGACCAAGTACTAAACTCTAGGTTTGATTGAGTGACATGTATTACATGCGGACTTTCTTCCCCACAACAACCTTGGATGTTAGGAGAGTTGGACCTCCTTGCTCTTGGGTTCCCCCCAAGATCATGCAATGATGCCCCCTCAGCATAGGATACTCTCCAGAGGACATCACCTAATAGTCCATATGGCCCTTCATAGTGCTTGGTGCCTCATATGAGAAGCTTGCTTCTCAATGCCCTCAGTCTTGCCTCAAAAACTAGCTCCAACATGCCATGACATCCTCTCTTTTCTACAACACATAGCTTTGGTTTTTAGCATTTATCATGTACTTTACCTTTTCTAGAGCTTCTTCTAGTTATATACTTAAACCTTATCTTTATCTTCTTTTGGTAGCATCACTATAGAAGTTGCTTTTGCACTCCCACTATGTACCTATACTAGATGTATTTTAAGTCTCGTTGACCTACTTGTTATGGTCATTCCTTTGACATTAAGAAAATTATTTTATCTTATCTATTTCCACTTTCTTTGACACATTTATATACAAATCCTCACATCTAACTACAACACCTAACTACGAAAAACTATGATTTAATTTTGTCCTTGCATAAAGAGTACAATGTTCTGTTATAAACTTCCATTTGTGCCATAGTACACTAACAGATTCATCACTAAGTCACCTTGACTCATCAAGTTCGAAACTTGTTGGGCTTCCTTTCACAAATCCACAACTCAATAGGCTCAGTTCAACTAACTTGCAACTTGGTAAGCTTCACTTCAATTGAGCTTCCATTCTGTTGATTCATTATGATCGAATTGTTGCTAAGTGGATTAACCATTCAATGTATTCATAGCTCGATGGAATTCACCTTTAGGAACTAACAATCTAGTGGCATACAGATTGTAAAAATTTCCACTCAGATCAAAGGATTTTGATTTTTAATGCAAAATAGAAATTTCACCTCTTTCACTAAGGTTTCCTGGATCTTAAACCTGTGAATTTTCAACCTTGGGGCTGTTATCAAATAGAGTATAAAACAGCAGAGGAAAGAGTACAATATTTCACTTTCTAACAGCCCAATCTTCCAGACAATTCAAGGAGAAAAATACCAAACAACTTGAATAAGTTTCATCCCTTTAGAGTAACTTTTCCCACATAAACTAGATCTGAAAATTCATGTTTACATCAGTTATAACAGCAGATTCCCCACTTCTCCAATTAAAACATCTACTCTTTCCTTCATGGCTTAGATTTGTCTCTAGGATGCTTTCTTCTTCTCAAGTATTATTTATTTCACTTTCTAAGCTTACCCTATTGCGTTCCCCACTTCTCCAATTATATCATCTACTCTTTATTTCTTTCTTTAATATAAGAATTTTGACTGCTTAGGAGATGCTCTATGCACTCCTTATAGTTGTTGTCCAATGTTATGGACATTATTATAATTTCCTTTTATTTCTATTTAATGTAAATACTAAAATGCTAGTAATGTATCTAATTGGCAACCCTGAACAGTTTTGTGAATTCTAAATTTACATCACCATGGAACTATGGAAACACAACCACCGATAGCATTAAAAATAAAAGAAATCTTGCCCTAATGCAAATTGCGATATCAATCCAATTGGAAGAAAAATCAATGGTCAACTAAAAGCTTCATTGCATTCCAATGCATCGGCTTCTGAATTAAGGATATTGAATGCCTTGTAAAGGAAGCTAAGAAGAAAAATTATTTTAGCACCATAAATACAGCCCAAAATGCTACCGTGTTACCTCTAAACTTTTATATCTCTATTATCAAACAATTTTGATGTACACAATGACCCTGGTTTTTACTGCATAGATTCTGAGGTCATTCTCGTTGGTATACACATCTGAGGTAATTTTCATTGGTATACACAAAGCTATCAATTTGACTTATCTCAGTAATTGTCTTAAGTGGAGCCAAAAGAAGAGGTTTCCTTTGTCATTATACAAGATCAAAGTTGAGATATTCACAAGTCCACTAAAAAGAGGATTCCTTTTTTAGCATGTTACAACAAAAACAAATTTATTAAGGTACTATATGTTCACAAACAAATAAGAATAAAGTACTGTTATTCAATTAAAGGTTCAACAGGTCAACATAGCAATCCATAAATACTGAAACAAAGGAATGTGAAAGCACCTTTTCTTCAAATTTCTTCTCAATGAACAAAACCAACTTCTTTAACTTCTCCAAATACTGTGTATTGTCATGCCTGCACATCAAAATATACCATATAATAAAATCATTCACATCAAGAAGTTATCTAGTCGAAGCTAATATGTCAATATTCTAATCTCTAACTCAGGAAACGTATATTACAAACAAAACCAGGCCAAGAATAGCACCTCAATAAGATTATAATAGTAGTTGTAAAAAGAATACTCGACAAAGAATAATCCAACGTACAAAGCCCAATTTGTTTTACTTCTTGCGAAAAACATAAATAATAATACATTATAATCGAACGTATAGAATTGTAGAGATAAAAAAATGAAAAAATTATTTACTAATATGCTTAGAAAAACACATCGGAAAAACAAAGAGTAACCATCAGAAGGAGAAAGTGTACATTGTGTGCCCCATAGCCAATTAACAACATAAGGTTGAAACCAGTGTTGTAAAACTCGTCTCGGCGAACAACTCGCCGGGGTCCAGAAAACAACGTTTCGTCAAACTCGGCAAAAGATCGGCAAAAACTCGGCAAAAACTCGGCAAACTTAAAAAAATACAAAAATATTCATTTTTTTTTTAACTTTTAGAAACATTTAAAGCAACAATAGCATCAAATAGACAGATTGCCACATGAATATGGAAAGAAAACGGATATATAAGATATATAAGATGTCTAGTGATACATCACATCAAAAATGAATCATGTCTTGATTTCTGAGTCATCAAAAAATATAATAAATCATAAATGTATCTAATGATCGTCATCATGACTCATAAGTCATCTACAATGAAATCAAGTAAATAAACTATGGATTCCCTCTACTCTTTTTACAGGCAAAGGTAATCGCTGTAGAAACTGCTTTTCCTCCAGCAGTAGGAGTAGGTGCCCTTGAGGGCTGTGCGCCTCGTACTGGAGTCCAGCGTCCTCTAGAAGAGTAGAAGACCCTCGAGACAGATGTTCCCTAGAAGAAGGTACTGGTAGGGAGGTCGACTGCTAGTGCTACCACTGGGCCTATCTCACTCTGACTGTGACTCTCGCTCTGCTGGTGGCACACTTGCGGACTCGACGTGAAACTGAATATCCTCTGAACATCCTGATCCAAGTCCTTAGAGATGCCATGATCATCACCACTGTCCTCTAGCGGTAAGGGCGGTCTCAAACAGGGTTCCCTCCAACCTCCACCCTCCATGCAACAGTGGTGTCAGTAATCAATGATAGCCTTCGCATCAATTTCATCTCAAGCTGCTTCACCCACAACCTGAGATTGTAGTGGACGTAGACCAAAACATTAAGGCGTGAGGTATCCAAAGCCTGTAAGGGGATCATAAAATAATTTATTAGAATGTAAAGGAGCATAAAAATTTAAATGACAAGTTAATAATTTATAATTTTAAAATGAATTTGAGAGAATTTCAAATGAAATTTCTCTAACCTGTTGCGCTTTTGGTGTGTATTTTTCAAATGCACTCCAGTTGCGCTCACAACCAAAAGAGCTACATGTCTGGCTAAGCACCTGAATTGACATCTTCTGGAGAATAGGTGTGCTTGCGCCATAGTTCTCCCACAAAGTATCTACAACGAATTAGAGAAAGTTGAAACATAAAGAAGACAAATTGAAATTTGAAAATGAATTTTGAAACTTAAAACTTAAAACAAGATGAAACTTACTTGGCATTGTTATGTTCTTCCTATTATTTATGGCCATATCAAACCCAAATAAGCCAATGGACCTCTTATAAAGTTTCAACTGTTGGGAAAGCTCTAATCGGTTAGCTGCACTTGGAACCATCCTCTGGACACACTCAAGAAGCCAGACATAACCTCTGAATCAAACCTGAAACCATAGCTGTAGGAGAATGCAGGGTTGAGGTATAACCCTGCAGCATGAATGGGGCGATGGGTGTGTGGTTCCATCGGTCATCAATCACCATCCATATCATTTATTTTCTCTCATGCCCTTGATCCCCCTTGTCCACATAATAAGCACAGATGGACTCTTTGGCTATCCATGGCCTCATATAGGTAGCCCATTGTGGGCTTCTCCCCGTCGACTAAGCGAAGAACCTTTACCAAAGGTTCACTGATGATGCACACCTCATTCACCGCATCCCAAAAAGCTCTCCTGGTATGCAACTAGCCTCATAATGGCTTGCCCCTCTGGTTTACTGCTAAATGATAAAGCACGCCACTCAGGGGAAAGGAACATTGTCTGCAATTCCCACCTAGAATTCAAAGAGACCGAGAGAAATAAAACTAGTGGCAAAGCGTGTGATGGCAGGACGCACCAACTCTTTATCACCTGTGAATTGTCTCATCATGCTAAGTACAGAAGCATGATTGTATATGAATTTTGTGATGCTCCTCACTGAATCAGTGGTCTCCTTGAATCCAATCAAGCTTTCCCATATCCTCTAACATCAAGTCAAGGCAGTGAGTGGCACAAAGAGTCCAAAACAGTGTAGGATACCTGGACAAAAGCATCCTACCAGCAGCCACATAATTTGCAGCATTGTCCGTTATGACTTGGACAACATGTCGCGGACCTACCTCTTGGATGAACTCATCCAACAAATCACAAAGTAATGTCGCATCCTTGACATGTGCAGATGCATCCACAGATCTCAAAAACATTGTCCCCTGGGACAATTAACCAAAGTGAGAAGGGTCCTACCCGCTTCCCATCGAATCAACCATCTGACATCCTGTGCATCCCTGTCAGCTGCCATGAATCTCAGAGCTCCTGCAACCTCTGTGAGTGCAATCGGTCTTTTCATTTTGAAGGGATGGGCCCTCTCAGCTCATGATGAGTGGGGGCTTATACCCCGGACCAACAATACTAGCAGCCTCAAACATGGACACATAAAATGGGTTGTTGGTAAAACTGAATGGTATATCACTCAAAAGAAGGCATCTACCCACAATTTTGTCCGCTTCTTCTTTCTCTTTTTTTTCATCATGGAAATGATAGACGGTTGTGCACCAGGTGTGGTTCTTGGAATAAAATATGATGATGTTGCTGTAGGATTTACAGATTGTGGGGAGTGGATCTCACTAGACTCCCCTCCCACTGCCCCATGGTGGGTGTGCTTCCCATGGCGTGGATCTTGAAGCCATTTGTTTTTTCTTGGCTATTGTGTAATCTTTGTTTGCCGAAAGGTCTTCAAGTGCTTTTGTGGCCCTCTCAGCAAGTTCTTCACTTGACTTGGGACAAATCTCGATTTCATTATTTGGAATTTTAGCAAGGTGGTATTTTAGCCGATTTATCCCACCGAACATTTTTTCCACATAGCTTGCATGAGAGATGTGCCGATTCCCTGGAGGATCGGGCTCACCATACTCCCAGAATGGATCTAATGGCTTTGGCATCCTTTTAATATGGAAAAATATGAACCTAGGGCAAAAAAAAAATCATTTTAGCATGTGTTATTGATGAAATGAAAATTTAAAAATGAGAGATAAATCAATTATGTATCTAGCATTCAAACTTGGTTTTGAACCCGAAATAGACACAAAAAAATTTAAACGAATTTACATTGACCTAGGGCAGAAAATCCCAAAAACGTTTTGGGCATACATGTAAAAAACATAAGAATGAAAAAAAATGGTTTTGATCCATCAAAAATCTATTTGAAAATGTAAAACTCATTGCCATTGAAAACCTATGAAAATCTATGGTGAAAAAATAAGAAATAATAGGCAAAAATTTTTACTTACCTCCAAATGCAAAATTGTGAAATGGACTAAAATTCCAATGCCAAATCCAAAAATTTGACCCTTGAATCCACAAAATCCCAATGGCAAACTCCTCCTTGGCTGGTTGAATAGCTTGGCTCTCCTCCTTGGCTCTCCTCCTTGGCTAAATGCTGAAATAGAGACCCTAAAACCGCTCACGGACCCTTTAAAAAAATGCACAAATAGAACCCCTAAAACCGCTCACGGACCCTTTAAAACCCGCGGCCTGTTAAAAAAATTAAGATGGGCGAGTTTTTCCCATCGACCCGCGAGTTTTTGCAGAGTTTTTCCAAAAACTCGCGAGTTTTTCTCAAAAACTCGCCAAAAAATCGTCAAAAACTCGCCCGAGTTTTTCCCCAAAAACTCGTTTTTTCGAAAAACTCGTAAAACTCGCGAGAACTCGCGAGTTTTTGCCGAGTTTTACAACACTGGTTGAAACACATTCAAGGACAATGATATTGGCTCCATTTCTTGTGTGAGGTGAAGGAATTAGCTGTGTACTCTTAGTGATCAATCTCACAGATTTGTATAAGAGATAGAATTCAACAAAGAGTAATAATCAGACGATCAAGAACATCTCATGCTCTAAGATGATTTCACAATATAGATTTGTACTAAACACAGCAAGTAGTACTCCCTATTTGGAAGGCGGTTATTTTAATATTTAAATAACCACCATACACATGCTTTGAAGTTGACTATTTTAACCCAAAAAATCCATAATTGCTATTCTAATCATTTGCAAGTATCACTCAGACTTGCAAGTCAAACTGACTCGATAACTCCTGCGAGTTAGAACCAGTGATTTGCCCATAAACGACACAAAAAAAATACCTTTTTTTCCTTTTAAAGCCAATTTCTTAACAGAAAACCAGCAAACATGTTAACTGTCTAGAATCTGTGGCATGTTCTCGTATTAGTATCATCTATGTACTTTGAAAACAATTATTGCTGAAACATCCAATTATATTTTCCATTAAATTTCAGATTAATGGAAAAAAATTGTTTCATAAAATCTAGTGTATTTCTTTATTTTTAATTTCCCAATGCTGAGTTAACTCTTACTCAGCCTCGCCATATCATTCTCTGAGTCATGTCTAGTAACTTTGATTGGTTCATATTATAGTTCAGAACCTTTCCACAATAGCAACGGACCTTTCAAGTTTAACCATAAAATACAACAAAAATTGACCTCTAAAATGTAGAATTTTATTCTCCATCACATAGATAGCAATCTTTTGAATGCCATGAACATCATAACTGTTAGAAAGTAATGGATGTGCTCGTTTAACCATAGACAATATAGCAATATTGTCACCCAACCATAGGCCGAATCCACCCCCTAGCACCTTAACCTTGACAGAGAATGATTCTGGAAGCAAACCCTAGGCTAAATAGCCAAACAAGATAGCACACCTCTCTCCAGGGATAGCGCACCAAGCAAGAATAACCAGAAGAGGCCGAGCAGAAAGTCCAAACCATAACCAAGAGAGAATCCCAACCAAAACCGAAATCTACTAGTTGCAACAGCTGCAACTGCAGCTCTTCTCCAAACTTGCGCACCACTACAGATGTGAGGTGTGTGTACAAAATGAGCTCAAGCGCCCTATATTTATAGTCCTCCAAGTCACTTTGTTGGGCCGACTTCTTCTCTTGGAGAAAAATAACTTAATATAAATCATTCTCTTGAGCCGACTAGTCTTCTAGAGTTATTTAGGGTTTCTCCTTGCTTCCCGAAATAATCTATTCTCGTCAGGTTTACACATGGAGGTAAATACCTCTCCCAGCTACCATAATATCAACACTCCCTCCTAGCTAGGGAGGTATTGAAGGTAATGGTCTTGAGCACAAACATACCATTCACCCAACAGCATCATCATAGTCGTATAGACTATCTTATGATTAGATCACGAGCACCATCATCACCATCAATGTCATCTAACAACATCAACTGCATCATCTCACGAAACCATACTCCATCTGAGTAATCAGACCTGATGCTGGATAAGTCACTCACTCCACAGAGTGATGCAAGAACCATTCTTCTAATCCGGACATATGTCCTAGAAGAATAATTGTTCCAACAGATGTTGGAAGCCACACCACGAGCTACAAGGGCTATTCTTCTAATATGGACATACGTCCTAGAAGAATAACTATCCTGGACCATTTTCCGCCTAGAAAATGTCAGTCCATCAGCACACTAACCATCCATCTAGTTGATAATCATTTTCAACACTACTGATAGTCTACAAGGCAATCAGAACAAAGTCATTCAATAAAACACAACTGTGTCTATCCATAGTAGTACACAACTACAATCCAACGGTATACTACCACACCAAGTAGCACACAGCTACTTGATCAGTGACATATAGTCATAATCAGTGGAACACATCCACCACAGTAGCATATATCTACTGTCCAGAGACATACAGTCTCCATGGCAATCATATCATCCGATATCAACCTGCACAGAAAAACAATGTCATGATATAAACTAAATCATCTGGGCCATTCTTCCACTCACATTTGTGAGATCTGGAAGAGCATCTGCCCTCAGAAGGTAAAACACCAGTCATGAGCTACTAGACTATTCTTCTCAAGCATAGAAGAATAACTGTCCTGATTTCTGAGCCTGGACCATTCACCTATCCGGGCCATTCCTCCGGCACTAAACAAAGTGCAACCTAGAGAGAATGAGTCTGCCCTAGGGAATGCCTGTCCCTGATTGTTGAACCTGGACCATTC
>SNQJ01S0033055.1:97177-109451 GCA_010110895.2 Picea sitchensis | reverse complement strand
TGTAGGGTATCAAGTGGTCTTTTATAGAATCCACTATGATACTCATGGCATTGATGTCATTGTCTTTGAACTTTTCCATAATTGCAACATTATGAGGTTCCTTCTCTTTTCCTTCTTCAAACTCTGGTTCCACAATCTTTCCTTTCACGATATCCAACACTTTATTCTTGGCAAGGATGAGATCAATCCTTGTCTTCCATGCTCTGAAGTTCGAAGCCCCTTCTAACTTGTTTTCTGACTTCATAGAGTAAGTCATAATTGCTTTGACTTGGTCAACCATTGATTTCGACCAAAAACTCAAGCTTGACGTCTTAGCTTGCTGAGAGTACCAGGAGATGTGCTAGTCTAGGGCGCACTAGTCTATCCAGAAATTATGTCAATCTCTTCACTTAAGGTGCCTCAACGAGAGGGTTAGGGTTTCGTTGCTACAACAATAATTGGTTGCAACTGCAACTGTAACTGAGCAAATCCTCCCAATCTATCTTCCAGTGGTTAGACTGTCTGAAGATAGCGTAGGCCCATAACCTGTTAGAAAGTAATGGATGTGCTCGTTTAACCATAAACAATATAGCAATATTGTCACCCAAATGTAGGCCGAAGCCACCCCCAAGCACCTTAACCTTGACAGAGAATCATTCTGGAAGCAAACCCTAGGCTAAATAGCCAAACAAGATAGTACACCTCTCTCCAGGGATAGAGCATCAAGCAAGAATAACCAGAAGAGGCCAAGCAGAAAGTCCAAACCATAACCAAGAGAGAATCCCAGCCAAAACTGAAATTTGCTAGTTGCAGCAGCTGCAACTGCAGCTCTTCTCCAAACTTGCGCACCACTGCAGTTGTGAGGTGTGTGTACAAAACGAGCTCAAGCGCCCTTTATTTATAGTCCTCCAAGTCAGTTTGTTGGGCCGACTTCTTCTCTTGGAGACTAATAACTTAATATAAATCATTCTCTTGAGCCAACTAGCCTTCTAGGGTTATTTAGGGTTTTTTCTTGCTTCCCGGAATCATCTATTCTCGTCAGGTTTACACATGGAGGTAAATACCTCCCATGGATACCATAATATCAACAATAACTACGTATGTTATTTTATAGAATTCACTCTTCAGTCTTGATCATATTCTCTCTCCTCTGCCACCTAGATCCTCAAAATAAACTCATGTATCTTCTCATTAATGACTTCATATGAGCATAAACTTTATATAAAGAGGCAACAAATGAAATAAAAGAGACAATTGTACATTGTCATTGGCTAGTCTCCTATTCCTCCTTCATATGTTCAACAACTCTTTGGTGTCAATTGAACCATTAATCTACTTGAGCTATCATAGGGTAGTTGCCTACTTTTCCTTAGAAGATAAAAGCCTCTTCATCATCACCACCACCACCACCATCCATAAAATTGGTTTGATTCTTTTGTGAATTATCGCCCTTCCAAATTATTGCAGTCCCTGTTATAGCTCCCTGCAATATTGGAAGACCTTGTTGCAACAGTGACCTTCACATTATCCATTCACCTTTAGCACTAAGAATTGTATTCAAGAACTCTACTTCATCAAACTTGTCTCTCCTCTAGTGGAAATCCAATCAGGTCTTCAAATTTCAGCATACTTGATTTCATTGTAATATTGATAGTTGAAACAAATCCTTGGTAGATTTTCCATAAGCAATTTAGAACCACTATAACCAACCTTTTATCCTTCATGGCTACACCAATCTCTGCTAGCTTATCAACCAAGCCCTACTAACATAGACATAGACCTACTAACTTGGGTAAACAGGGAGAAGGTGGGTATATCTTGACCATATCTCTAGCTATTCCAACCCTTTAGGTTATCGGGGACGCATCCCCAGGTTTGGACCTTCATCCATCCCTAAAAGTGGGGATTTCCCATTAAGGTGACAATGGTGGGTTATCCTGTTGTTACGCTAATTTCACCTACTTGTCTTGGGCTTTGGACAAGTACAAATTGTGCAATAACATGCCTCCAAAGGCCTAATCTCCATTGTGCAAGGGTCTTCCTCCATCAAAAATGCCAAATCATCATCAAGTCACCTATCACCATCAAGCCCTAGCCCCAAATTAAGACGCCATGCCCTAGAAAGTGACATTTTGAGCCTCCAAGGTCAAACGTTGGGCAATGGGGGGCTAGCTTTCCTTCTCTGGGATGTCATCTCCTGCCTTCAAAGGAAACGTTCATCATCTACCTTGCCCCAAGACGTGGGGTATGGCATCCACTCTATGGAATTCATGCCCCAAAGAAAGCCCAAGCAAGGCTTGTTCCTTCACAAATATCCACCAAGCAAGGTCCAGCAAAGAAAAGTAAATGCGCCCTCCAAGGGTCTCAAGTCAAACATATCATGCCAAGTAAAATCACATTTAATACAAGAGCCATCTAAACATGTGCATCAAATCTACCTTTTCAAATTAAACAAATGCTCAAAGACCCTATGCAATTTTCCAAATTTAGATATGGGAGAGGTGTCATGATGCCCTATTGGGTGAACCAATTCCTCAAGTCGGGGAGGTTCTGAAGGACAATCCTTTCTAAGTCATGTAGTGGGTATGAGGTGGATGGGGTTAGACTTCTAGGTATGGAGTTTCATGACATACAAGTGCTCGTATTGTCTCATTTATGGGTGCCTTTGTAGAGGGTGTGTTGCCCTTCGTCCGCGATGCATGATTTTTCCAAGCCCCTTTGCCATTAATTTATTAGAGTACAAGCTAAGGTGGGACTTCTACCTAAGCATGAAAAATATTGCCCACATTAACTCTACCTTGGTCATACTTGACAATGCTTCCCCAAGTTGAATACGATATGTGGGACTTCTACCAAAGCATGAAAAACATTGCCCACACATGCTCTACCTTGGTTGGCATGTCCAATTAGTTATTTATTTTACAGGTCCCTCATTTTTTTGCGAGAAACATTTCATTGTTCTCGGGATCCCTGGGCAAGCATCTAGAAGGTTTATGATTGGATTTTATCTTTTGCCAGCTACAAGCCTCTGGGCCTTAATCCCCTTTTTCCCATGAAATGAGGTACATGCCCTTCTTGGGTCAATAAGCTTGATGACCTAAAAGATGGGGCCATGGAAGAGAAGAAGTAATGGAAAGTGGTAAGTATGAGTGGGAATGGTACGACAACCCTTCAAGGAAAACCCTCGATTACAACCCTTTCCCCATGCGTGGCCACTTACTAGGAAATCATGACACTCACCAAGGTGAAATAAGGCAAAAAGCATAATTTCCAAGCAAAACGTTCCATAATCAAGAGAAGTTTTAATGCAACATATTCAAATGCCCCAAGTATTTAAGTGACACTTGCCATGATACCTGACTTGTAACTCATGGAGCAAGATCCACAGTCCTCCGGAAGCAAGTTGGTGTGGTGAATGCCATCATGACGAATGGAGAAGTATGGTGGTGAGGCGGGACTCCATCTGTCTAAGTGGATACTATCGGTCAATCCATCTCTCGGTACTCCATGTCTGCAACTTGAGGGCCTTGAGACATCATCTCCTTAGTTATCCGTAGGAATGGGGGATAACTTGCCCCAAGATTAAAGAGCTAGCATCCTCCTCACTCCAGTGCTAACATCACTTAAATGTGCTTGCATGCTTTGTAGTTTCCCTTTCCTTGTGATTGGTGTCTTTGTGATGCCTTCTTAAATGCAAGCTAACTAAAAATAGTAGTGGTATGGCCCCTGTTGAGAATTTTTATCCATGCTAATATGACAAATATGAATATGTTTGATGATATAAACTTTGAATGAGTGAAAGGTTGCTTCCTTTAACTAACCTAATATATTTGTAGATTAAATTTGAAATTGTTCTTATCAAACTATGGAAATTATTGATAATAAGTAATCCACCAACTTACATAACTCTTAGGGCAATTCGCACTTTTGAATATATCAAACATTTTCCTTTTCATCAACTCTGCAATCAGGCCATTGACTAACTATAAATATCTTTTGTAAATCAATTAAAAATTTTCTTGTCCGTACATCTTAGATGAGCAAGTGCAATTCCACGTTCTAGATGCTAGTGATCACTCGTGTCATTCTTAAATAATTACTCTGGTTATAATGGGCTCTTCATCCCTAATATATAATTTTCAGAACGTCTGCTTATCTGCTAGATTTGAAATAACCATAATAAAACATGTCTATTTCCAAAAGAACTAGGTCCAAGAATGTGTACTTTTATGATAGAAATCATGCTTATGTGAATAACACATGTAAAAGACTTTACTTCTCAATTGTTAAAGAACAATGTATTTTAATCATTGACTCCTTGATGCAATAATTTTCATTATTTTTAGTTGACTTTCTGATTATATACAGTTTTAATGCAAAAAAATTAGTAATTCTATCAACAACAAAAAAATACTTTCAATGAACCCTAGCTAGAATGAAGAATGGTGAAAAGCCAATTTAAGTAGGCCATCATTAAGGGTTGACCTAAAATGTCTCGTTTAGGAAAGAAACTTATAACTAGGGTGTTGGATAAATAAGTGACTTCCCTCTAGTTGCTTTTGAAGAAAACTCAATTTATCTATAGAGCTTAGCAATTATGTCACACATAGCATAGTTTGGAGTCATAGTCATATTCTTACTCTTTTCTAGCATTTTTCATCTTTATGCTGACATGGATCTAACGAATCATGCTAGAAGGGTTGTCCCCTTTGTTAAATAATAATATGTTAGATTTTTTTAAGCTATATAGCTGAATTTGCATTCCGGAGAATTTTATAATTTGTTGATTTTCAAGCATTATAACTGCCTTTAACATAGATCACAATTATTGTAATATTTATATATTGTAGTTATCTAGGGCATACAGGAGATATTTTCCCCTTTTTATAAGGATTAACACACGACACATGCACAAACAAAAATCATCCATGGAGAGGAATTTCTAACTTAACTACATTACCTGAGGAAAATACGCAAATTATAGTCACCCTTGGAAAGCTTCACAGATTTTGGATAAGCATCTCCCATTGCCAGCACGCGCTAGAAAACAAAAACAAGTGAGCTACTTTATTGAAAATACACTCAAGACATGAGTTCAATATGTTAAACCTCATGTGAAAACATGAGCACTGTGTAATATACTTAACCATCCACTTTTGCAAGATAGACAACGCAAAACAAAAATTACATAATTGAATAAGATTAATCTTCCACTTCTGCAAGATAGACAGCACTCAAACAATAATACGAATAAGAATTTTATACCTTTTCTTCAGATTTGTATACTTATGTACACTTAACCTAGAGCCCTAAATGGATTTCAGTTTTAATGTTGAGGGCATGAAACACAAATTATGACTAAGCTATGAATAGGAGCAAACAGATGTGTAAATACTAAATACTTCCAAGAATAAACTGTTTTTGTCATCAAATTTATTGAAAGGAATAATCCAAGCAAAGCAAGCATAATTAACATATTCCAAATTCAATTACTGTTGATCACTTGTATTTATCAACATAATATTATAAGAACTTAAGGTCCTAAACATAAGGCCTCGATGACTACTGAGAATAGGTCTCTAGAAATCAATGTTGCTTTGCTTGATATTTTTTCTATTCAATTTTTTTACTGCATTGCGATATGATTATTTTTGGTCACTTCCTGATCACTTCCTATAGGCCCATCAACCACTTTTGGTCACTTTCTAATCTGTCCTACAGCCACTTTGACACATTAACAAAGCTTCAACTTTCAATTTTAATTTCTGACAAATAGTATATATTTTAACCTTTATCAAAATTGATGAATTTGATTCATATATGAGACTACTAGATATATTTACCATGGCAATTATACCAATGGTTTCAAACTAACGCACATCTAATCATTCATCTACCTATAATAAAATAAGTATAATGGAAACTTAAGAAATGCTTGACGTTGATTAAATAATGTCAAATGACATTACATTTTACAGTGGTAGTTAGTCACCACAGTATGTGTATTTGTGTCTGCCAATCGCCACTTACATCAATATTACTACTGATAATATCATAAAAAAGTAATACTCAAATTACAGTTAGATAATGATAATGAAAACAGGTAGTATTGTATATTATAAAGGTATTATGAAAACCAATCCAGGTAATATGAAGTGGTAGAAATCATTTCCCATGAGTTGTACCATCAACACACATATGAGATATTAACAATTTCTAAAAGAAAACTGGCGATCAATATTGTGAACTGCAAATGTGCCAATATGGCACTGGAAGATAAAACAGGTGAGGATAATTCGACATAGAACTTCCAACAAAACAGTGATTATAGTCCGACGAATGCATATGCTAAAAGGAAATACCTTGTTTATGTCTGCTATCATGTAAAACTGTGATTCAAACTTTGTGTCATAAATGCGATTATTAAGTAGTGGAACATGTGGTGTCACGTCACATGCTTCAGACAATGTAAACTTGTACCTGTTACCAATCAAGTCTATCTCAACAGTCAATATGCATGCTCCAAGGAAACAAATGGAATGATTTATGCTGCATGCCAAAATAACAGCAAGAATGACATCACCCACGTTAATGTCAATCCATAGATTTGTGCTCCAGATGGTAATCTGTCCCGTGTCGTAGGGAGAGGAAGGAGAACTGATTTAACAGGCCGATATGGAACTCTGATCTGCAAAAGAAAGGATCTCTATCATCAACCTTATCAATTCAAATTGTCTCTGACTATCACAGGTCTGTCCCAATACATGGAAAAACATTGAAAATGAAAATACTTAAATCACAATATACTCTACTTTTCTTAAATATGCAGAAGGAACAAGTTTCTCAGTTGATAACAAGGCCTTCACATCAATCTTTGTTGGAGCTTCAGTACCAGAAAGCAAAACATCTTCCTTATTTGCACTGATTCCATGGAATTCGACCTAAAAATCAGTAATTTAAGATATCAAATTAGCTGTCAAAGTGGTATTCATCATTGAATCAAGTAAAAATAGAATTCAATAGCTCAAAATGATGAACAGTTGTAGCTAATCCAGTATGAAGTCTCTAAAGGTGAAAATGGACAGAAACTTTGAGCTATTATATCTCACGGATAAAAATTATGATGAAAAAAATATAAAACTTGATACGTATGTGCCACAAAATCTAACTTAATGTAGATGCACACCACAAAAATGAATCAAAGGCCAGACTTTCACCTTGTCCAAAGATATGGAATAATGTGTACTAGCAAAGAACAAAGGTGCATTACATTGTGCACATTCAAAGCATAGTCTAACATCTGGAGACTCCGTAGATAAATACAACAGAGAGATGATAAGTTTTAAGTCACATTGTTTTGCATCGAATGAGTTGTTTCTTGCAAGAAGAACCTCTTGCTGTGGACTATGGACACCTTCCCTCTATAATCTAATAACTAATTCAAGCATAGTTATCAGAACTGGACCGGTGACTGAACTGGTCAACCACAAAAATGTGAACCGGACCGGAACTGGAAGAAAACAGGACAAAAAAAACAGTCAACCAAAAACCACATAAAATATTCAAATTTTGAAAAAAACATATATATTCATGTGCATCCATATGAATCCAAACCATTTATACACAAATGTCAAATATGCAAAGTTTTTCATTTATATAGCAAGTAAGAGTGCATATAACCAAAATAGCACCGAGTGCAATACATATTTGAACAAAAATACATCAACAAAGGCACTCTAAATGGCCTCTAGAGTCCAAAAATAAGCATAGTATGATACTAGATAATACTAATCATCAGAGTCCTCATCCTCCTCATCATCAATATGAATAGACCCAACAGTGGGATTCCGGCTTGATTCCCCTGGCCCTAAAGGTATTCATACCTCTAGTTGTGGAAGTGGGTACAAGTACATCCAAGAAAGGTCTTCGTTGTCAAATGCCGGTGCCTGACTCTCCACAACCCACTCTGATGAGGGATCAAAGTCATCACTCTATTAAAAAATTGTTATTCTTTTTTTAAATTTGAATTCCATGGGTCCATGACGTGTCGTACGGAATCTGTATGAAACCGGCTGGTTTGGTACCGAACCAGCCAAAAATGGTTCGGGAGGGTGATTTGAACTGGTTTTGCCCCAAAACCAGTCGGACCGGCCGGTTCCAAACGGTTCTGATAACACTGAATTCAAGCATGAAGATAACATTCATTAGCCAAGATGTTATCAGTTTTTGCCACTTGTTCTTTTAACTCCTCTCGTAAGCATTTAAATGTCAAAATTTAAGATCATAAGCACTGGAAAAAAAGGAAAACAAAAAATTGTTAAAAAAAAAGCTTTTAAGCAAAGGGATTCAGTTAGACTTGTGCAATATAGTCTTAAAATGGTGTGCTCCACCCACCACGACTACCACCACAGAAAAGCCTTTTTGACCACAGAAACCAAATACAAATCAATAGTCTAAAAACTACTGGCAGGTCCCATTAACAAGAGAATTGGAAATGGAATAGTGCTACTAAAAAGTCCTCCCTATGACTGCACAGGTTTAAGGACTACAGGTGAGCAGCGAGCCTACTAAGTCAAAACAGCACCCAGAACATGTACAAAAGGAAAATTGTCACAATTTCATCCGAAATATATGGATTAAAAGGACTCATGATCTGTCTCTTTAATTGTAGCACATTTATGCTTTCCAAAGGGATTAAGCTGCAGAAGAGGTAATCAACAAGCTCTCTCGAGGAGATTTTAATAGTATCACGTGCCTTGAAGCTGCCTTTACCATGCCAAGTAACAGGACATATGCTAGAGCAAACTTGTTCTCTGCCTGACACTAAATACCAATTAAGGTACTGATGGTTAGAACAAGTAGCTGCTTCCAGGATTAACTTGATCTATCGAGCATTCACATGCATCCTAGGACAACTCATTTTGAAGCAGGGGCACTCAATGACCTTGTGAAGGCTAGTGATAACTTGTTTAACTGTGACTATTATCAGACTGAGAGAGGCATTGTCCCAAACCAAAAGCATGGAAATTTTAAGGAATCATAATTATAAGTGTAGAAACCTTTGCATATCTTACTAATTCTTAAAATTCCATCTATAAATGTTTGGCAATATTTTTTGAAAAATATTCAAATTTCCAAGAATTTATATAGTTTCTAGAGAATTTTGTTGATTTTTAAAGTAAAATATTTTATCCTATAGAAATTGGGCAAATCATTTTTGAAAAAACTGGAAATTGGCAAATCATTCTTGGAAAAAAAATTTGAAAATGTGCCCAATTGTGAAATTTAGCCCCTAAAATTTTCCCCAACCAAAAGCATAGGAGCTTAGTTATTTGATATATTGACCGACTTGCATGACATGCAAAATGAATGAAAGGATATGCACAGAACAACATTTAACAGGGAGAAGTGTAGAAAGGAAAGCTTCAGTTAACAAAGAGAAGACTAGAAAGGAAATCTTCACGAGGATATGCTTGAAAATTTTCAAGATAAAAAACACCAAGCGACAAAAGAGACTGATGAAAACAAAATCTAGGTGATTGGAAGAGGCTCAAGAATGTTAAACACATTAAGAATCTCTCTATTCCAGACTATTATAGGCAAGTCACCAAGACAGCTTTCATGTAACCATTGATCACCATAGAGAAATTTTTCCAAACCTTCAATACAGAAAGTAAAAAAAGTCAATCAATGGACTACAGCCTTGAAGAATGATCTTTCAAAAAGTTGCTAGGCAATATGTCAGATATTGTGGACTAAGTTCATGAACCTATTACAGACAGGAAGCACATACTAGTAATATCCAACAAATATGACCATGTCCCTTGTCAATGTAAAGAATGAAACTTTCTAACTTGTTAGGTATAGTTAAAACTTGAGAATTTAGTCACGTCCACATGCTCAATTCAATGTGAAACCAAACATTACAGAAGTTGAAGCCACTGGAGCCACTTCATTTATGGTTAACCACTTCAGTGGATATAGCTGTCCCACATTTTACAATCTTAGGAGTAAACCCTAAACCTATTTATTGGTAAGGCTCTACCCTCATTCAAGGTACACAACACGATGCATTGTGTTGATGTTTTGGTAGCTGCGGGAGGTATTAAACTCCAAGTGTAACCTTTGTACTTAGAATAGAATATTCCGGAAGTAAGAGAACCATTAAACAGATGTGTGAGAGCCCTAGAAGATAAGTCACCCCTATTGTCGTCCTTATACACACCTACAAACGTGGAAAAGTCTCAATCCGCATGGTGTGTCCTTATACACACCTACAAACGTGGAAAAGTCTCAATTCGCTTGGTGTGTCCTTGGAGGCACAATGCCTAAGTCCAAACCCACTGTCACTTCGATTTGGACTTCTTACGTCTAGGCTTACTCCTAGGGAAGCCAAGGGGGGTAGACCCTATTTACTATGTGAGTTGTTAAGTGAAGTCTAGGAGTTAATTTTAGTTTTGTTAAGTTAGGGGGAAATCTAACCTATATGGCAAGCAACAATGCAATGCACAATTTCAATGACAATCAAATCCTTTCCCTAAGGTCAACTAAGACTAGTGCCTAAAGATTGGGCAAGGGGTCAACTAAGTCTATACAAAGAAGTTACAAAGAATTAAGAGATCTAATTACAAAGAATAACTATACATCAAGTTACAAGATGAATTAAAACAATGACCAATATACAAAGTAAATGTAAATTACAATACAAACAATAATAGAGATGAGTTAGAAAGATGTACAACAAGAGAGAACTAAATCCAATGAACTCAACAACTAACTAACCACTAAGCATGTAACTTGAAAATGCTGGAAAAAGAGCAAGTGTGCAACTTCTAGAGATGAGAGAGGCAACAAGAGGAAGTGTGCAACTTCTGATGCAAGGGGGGAAACCACTCACCAAGTGCCCCAAAGAGATGGTGCGCAACTTGATGGTAGTTTGCCCTTGAACAGAGAAACCACTTCAACCACAATGAAATTAAAAGAAAATGCTCAACTTGAAAGTAAATGCTCAACTTAAAATGAAAAGCTTGGAAATGAAATGCTAGTGAAATAAAACAATAAGCATGTAAAAGAGACCTTGAACAGCAAGGTTTACACAACTTAAGAGATGTTGAAAATAAAGTGCAAGTGTTGTGAAATGTATTAGATAAATTTTAGAAAAGTTTTAAGAGACTCTCTTTGATTAGGGGGCCTAAGCTAATGTGAAACAAACCTAATCTATGTGACTACCCCTAGACTCTTACCGCTTTGGCCAAAATAATTGTTGGGTGCTCAAGAAGTAGGGCAAACAAGGCCCTACCCTAGCTCCACAGGTCAACCCGAAAAACTTGGGCGCTCAAGCAAGGGGGACACCTAGTGCTATGAAGTCATCACTGACTTAGCACCCATTGTAGCCTCCACAAGCCTCATTTTTGGTGGTGAAAGTTGTATCAGTCAAAGGTGCCTATTTAGACTAGATAAATTGATCCTCCTAGTCTAGATAGCAAAAGTGAATAACTTGAGATGGAATTGCAAATTGTAAGATTTATGCTTAAGATACAAAATATTGAATTAATTAAATGATTGCACAACTTAAGCTAAAGATAGCAAAATTAAATGACTTTGCAAGATAAACAAGTAAAGAAAGAGAAACTAGAGGTTTAAACAATTATAGACAAGATAAAAGAATTGTTAGCTAAACTATAGACAAGCCTTACGATATAGCATGGATGGCAAAGCCAAGCCTCTTTGCTAGGTGTAGGCAAAAGAATTAAAGAATGCAATGAAATAAACTTGGAAAGTAAATGACAATTCTAGCCACTCAAACCTGTCTTAAGGACAAGTGGGGAAAACAATACTTGAAATAAAAATGAGCAACCTCAACTAAGGCATTGTTAGAATATAGAAGATGGTGTGCTCGTTTTACCATTGACGATACCCTCGTCACCCAACCATAGGCCGAAGCCACCCTCCGAGCACCTTAACCTTGACTGAGAATTACTCCGGAAGCAAACCCTAGGCTAGATAGCCAAACAAAGGGTAGTGCACCTTCCCCCAAGGATAGCGCATCACAAAGAGTTGATCAGATAGTCCAAACCCTAGCCAAGAGATAGTCAAGCCAATACTAAAAACTTGTTGCTGCTACAACTGTACCTGCAGCTCTCCTCCACACATGCGCACCAAACTGGGAACTGCAATTCTGAGATGCTGTCAAATGAGAACTGGCGCCCTGTATTTATACTGGTTCTGCCAGATTTGTTGGGGCCGACTTCTCCTTCTGGATATGTGTCTGTTCAGTATATTATTATTATTTCTG
>SNQJ01S0033055.1:40061-71525 GCA_010110895.2 Picea sitchensis | reverse complement strand
ACTGTTTGAGTTTACTGTTAGTGTATTTGCATAGATCTCTGCTGTCTTATTTAGAGGATTGTAATATCACTGTTAAGATAGGGTTTTCATCTCACTGTTAGAGATCTAGCTTTATTGTTTATCTTAAGATCAGAGTTCTATTCCACTGTCACTGCCCTATATGCTGTTCTGTACTTCAGATCTAAAGGAATTTTGCTTTGAAATTTAAAAGACACTGCTGTTTCTACTTACCCTAAAATTCTAACAGATACAAACATTTCCATCCTTACTCTTCAACAAGTAAACCCAATAAAGTGTGCCACAAGAGGAGAAAACTTTAACTTTCCATTGTCTTCAAGATATTCAACAAAATCTCAAAGGGGAAAAGTCCCCGAATCCCACCCTAGCAAATGATGGAGAGAGATACTCTTTAAAGAGAGGCTAGTTCCACCTCCTTTTACAATAAAACAATAATTGTTTTCCAAGATCCACTAATCTCTCCAAGAACAATGTCCGTGAAAGAGTTGTGAACGTGGACTTCCTTAACTGGGGGGCATCCAACAAGAAAGAAGCCCCTAAAAAGGTTATAGAAAGAGCATTGGAAGTAGGAAATTTGGATGTACACACCTGTTGAGAAGCAAGAGGCACTAGTGGATGAGCTTCAGCATCTCCGAGAATAGATGTCCCTATGACTATGGAAACCCGTTGAGATGGGCCACGCAGACCACCTTTATTGGAAGCCTCCTGAATCTAATGAATATGCTTGCCCTCTCTTGAATGGAACTGAGCAAACACAACAATCTGGCCCATTTTATTGGGGACCACTTTTTGCTTCTTGTCGCACCTTAGTTCCAATCTATTTTGACCCTTGTTGTTTGACCTCCTTTTGTTCTGAACTTGCCACTATTGGGAGTCATCAGTTTTTAGTTTATAAAAGGGTATGTAGCATTTTGAATTTCAACGATAGGATTTTGAGTAGCACAAGTGTTGATGTTTTTGGTAGTTGCGGGAGGTATTCACCTCCAAGAGACCTCCTACGAATGATATCATGAGAAGAGAAAAACCACAATCACTTGTGATGAGAAATACTTGTACAAGCCGACCCTACGGTGTAAAGACTAATTTATATTGAGTTATAAATTAATTTCATGTAACTTGTACAACTCGGCCCTAGTGTGAAAAGACACTTCCCTTCATTATATTGGACCTATATATATAAGTGCACTCCATCCTCATTTTGAACACACAACTCGCCCTCCTATCATATCTGAGGCAGTCGCGGGAGTACTAGTTCGGCCTAATCTCAGGCATTTTCTAAGACAACAAATTGGGCACATCTGTAGCAGGATACATCTCTGTATTTGTTTATCTTTCTCTTGGATATCATTCTGTAGTAGGTCTTCCGCTCGGGGGTGGCACTTGAGGATGTCTATGGTTGGGTGGTAATGAAAGAGTATTACCTATGGTTAACCAAGCAAACCCAAATTTTGTGTTATCTGTGCTTGGTTATTCTTCTTAAGGTCCTGATTGTTTACTGCAGTTGTAAACTGGTTCAACATTCAAAACTTCAACAAGAAGCACCAAAGGATTCTAGTTTGTTTAAAGGACAATCTTTAACAAAATGTGTAGGTAAGAGGCAAGAAAAACAACATCTATGGAGGTTGAGATACATGACCTTTTGAATATGATCCATATGGGATATTTACATTGAGATGCGTAGTATGTGTAACATAAAAAATATATATAATATTAAGTGATAATAATCATAAATAATAATAATAAATAGTTATTAATTATCTAAGGGACACATCCTTTCATGGATGGTCACCACATGTGCCTTTAGGTTCTCTATATATTTGGCACTCTCAGTGTACATCTATTCATCATATAATATATGTTTTATCTCATTATATACATTCTTATTCAATATATTTATTGTCCAGTATGGATTACAGTTATTCATTCCACTTATGATGGATGTCCGTCGTAAGAACCGGATTGGTTCTTTGCATTGGTATCAGAGCTTTGTTGTTGATCCTAGCCATTGGCCATACAGGCTTTTAGCCTTGTACAAAAAAAAAATTCAGAGTTTCTCTAATTTATCGAGGTCTTTGACCACGTGAGGGAATTTTTCCATTAAAAAAAAATCATCATAAAAAATTACCATTGAAGAAAAAATTAACTTGTGTAAATGATATTCATATAGGAAAAGTAAAAAGAGAGGGTATCATATAAAATATTGTGGAGTTAGAGATATCCACAAAAAGACAAGGAGGAAAGTTAAAGGATTTAAAAAAAAAAAAGTGAAAAGTGTATTGTTTTAAAAGTGGGTTCTTGAACACCCGGATGGGGTGCCACTTGGAACGAGGAGGGGGACAGATGGCAGGGGGAGTTATTATACCAAGCCGCCACCCCCAATGTATTAACTTCCCATGGCATACACCATGCGGAGAGTTAATTCAGTGCACCTAGTGGAGCTCTTGGATGAGCGACCCAGTCAGGCTACCAGTACCAGTCACCTGCAGCAGTCCCATCGGCCTTCAATGGTGATGGGAGAGGCATCTATGGCTCCTCACAGTGATAAAGGCGGCCCTGACACGCATTCCTTCATGTTTTCCACCTGCTATGCTCACTACACAGAGCTCCTCGGCCCTCATGAACTACCTGGCTTCATAGCTTGCACCCTGTGCGTCCTCCTGGCCTCCTTTTGCGACCACCGTTCCCCCGCCGCCCCCTCTCACCCCCTCCACCCCCATGTTCCTCCCACCATGCCCCGAGAGCAGGGGAAGCCTAGGCGGGGCACCAGGAAAACGAATTCCCTCACTCAGGCCACCAGATTAACCGCCTCTGAACGAGCTCTAATTGCTCATTTCAGCTGCTCCCATAGCCACACCAGGAGTACTCAGACGACCCTGCGCATTCCGAAAATGGAGACCCCGTCCTCCTCGTTTCAGACTCAGACCACCTTGCGCACTCCAAAAATGGAGACCCAGTCCTCCTCAGCACACTCTCCACCGTTGCCTCTGCATTATCAAGTTAGCACGGTGAAGAAAGAGGTGCCTCCCCCGCCTCTGCACCCTAGCCTCACCACCGCCAAAAAGGCGATGCCACCTCCAGTTTTGCATCCAGGCCCGAGCTCAGTGAACATGACAACGCCACTCTCAGAGGTGCGCCTCCCCACTGCTACCAGCCTTCTCGCCTCCCCACTGCTACCAGCCTTCTCGCCCCCCCAATTCTCTGGTCGGGTGAGCCTTACTACGGGAACGAAAGTTGTATTGTGGAGGAGGAAATTCCCCCAAGCTGGCAATTGACAAATGTAGGGAAGGATTCAACCGCAGCGGAAGACACAGGAATGGACAAGGGAGAAGAGAGCTTGCATTCTGCCTATCATCTGGCAGAGGAGCATCTTGAGCTCCTCTTCGATATCCGTCAGCAGCAGGACAAACAGGTCCATGGCCAAGGGATCATCAATCAACGACTGGACTTGTTGTTTGAGGCATTCACAGATGCTCCAACGCAAGCCCGTTGTCCAACTTGCAAGCAAAGATTCACCCCGGCATACACCTCTCATGGACATCCAGGTTCTCCAATGGCATGACACGGCTCACCCCAGGTCCCAGTGTTTTGTTAATTACAGATATAGAGTAGATAGTGATAAGATAGTTTTCACTCTCTTTTTTGGTTGTGCAATTCTCTCAGTTATGGCGGCTCTGAATGAGGCCAGCCCTAGGCTAGATAGATGGAACAGGGTTCCTGTAGAAATTATCAGTCCTCTGCACAATTTTTGTAAAATATTTTCAGACATGATAGACACATCACCGCTTGGAGCCACCTGTTCTGGTTTCCCTCCTGTGGCGGAACAGCCAGCTGCCAAGCGTCGCAAAGTTGTAAACTTGTGATTTAATATAAGGTCCTTCTTTTATTTACAAAAAAAAAAGTGGGTTCTTGAAATTCATACATTTATCGTTTATAAAAAATAAATACGAAGTGAACTATGACATCTACAAAGAAAACATTTTCGGCAAAATGTCCCTATTGTGCAAAAGAGGAAGAGTATGAAAAGGGCCTTATGAATGGAACTCGCCCTTGTCCATATTGTAAAAAGCTTTTTACTTTAGTAGAAAATCAAGGTGACACGTATTGGAAAGTGAAAATAAAAGAATTAGAGAATCAACTAATTCATTATCAACAACACAATAGAAATTTACAATTTCAAGTGGGGTTGGAGCAAATGCAAAAGAACCAAGAAGAGAGACAAATACAAAATCTTGAGGGAAAATTACTAGAAAAAGACAGACATTTCTTACTTAAAAAAACATAACCAAAAGTTATTGGTCCAAATAAACGAGGCAAAAGATAAGAAGCAAAGGGATCAGAAGTTAGAACAAGCTAATCGTGATCTCATTAAGAAATTAACAGAGAAAGATGATGAGAATTGTCGTTTAAAGAACCATAATCAAAGCTTGGTTGAACAAATCAAGAAGTTAAAGAATGAGAAGAAATTATCTGAAAAAGATGAAGAAACCTCTCACCTGAGAATACTTAATCAACAATTGCTTGCACAAATTAAAAGTTTAAAGAACGAAATAACAAAAAATGAAGACAACAAGTCAAGAAATAAGGAAGAACTTTTACGTTTAAAGCAACATAATCAAGACTTACTTACCCAAATGAGAAAGCTAAAACATGATAAGAAGTCTTTACAAGAAGAGCTAGATCACAAAGAAACAAGGACTAAATCAATTGAAATAGAGAAGCTTCTAGTTCAAAAAATCCAAACCTTAGAGAAAGAAACAAACACTGATACAATTGAATTACCAGAAACATCAAAAGTTGAAGAAAGATCCAATAAACAATAGTCAGAAGAGATTTGGGTGCCTTATCGTCCTCCAAATCACAAGAGTCATTATGACCAACAACAAGGTCAAGAGGAATATAAACAATGTTCTTCTTACCAACAACTAAACTACAACATTGTAAAAGAACGAAGACAAAATCGACAACTACTTCTATGGAAGCCTAAAATAAAAAAAATCCTATACGAACAATCAATCATCAAACAATTCCAATGAAAGTAGATTTGGGATGGATCACTTCCAAAGAGATGCAACATATTACTTCAGGAATTCGAACATTATATCGTTTTGTTTCGTCAAGTGTCGCAACTACAAAAACAAAAGATCATGAGAAGTCAGTTCGAGTTAGAACAAGAGATAGGTGCTTCTCTAATCATGCTTTGAGGACAAAGCATTTTTAAGGGGAAGGCAATGTAACATACAAAATATATATAATATTAAGTGATAATAATCATAAATAATAATAATAATAAAATAGTTATTAATTATGTAAGGGACACATCCTTTCGTGGATGGTCACCACATGTGCCTTTAGGTTCTCTATATATTTGGCACTCTCATTGTACATCTATTCATCATATATTATCTATTTTATCTCATTATATATATTCTTATTCAATATATTTATTGTCCAGTATGGATTACAGTTATTCATTCCATTTATGATGGATGTTCGTCGTAAGAACCAGATTGGTTATTTGCAGTATGGGGTAAAAGTTTCATACCAAGGTTGCACATAAGATAAGGCACTAGCAGCCATCCATACTCCATTCAAAAACATCGTTTGGGGTGCTTCCTCCTTGCCTAACACTACACAAGCAAACCCCTTGCCAAGCACCTAGGACGATTCCATCTTCCAACCACAAGGACCCCAATTGTCATTGTACCATTTATAGAGGTCTTACTCCAAGGATAGCTATCGTAAAAAGTGGAGGATGATGACCTTCTTTAATAGATCATAAACAAGTTTGATTGCTTCATCGGAAGAAAAATATCTATTAAACTCCTCCCACTATGGAGGACGGTTTGAATGTAATACAAAGGGATCTCCTTCACAGTAAATGATAAAATCATCCGCAAGAAGTGCTTTTGGAGGACATGAACGTCCATCTAACACCTACTTATGTTTACAACGATAAGTGATATTATCCGTCTTGCAACTCTCCAGGGCAGGCTCAAAATGGGACTTGTTCCCTCTTCAAGGGTAACACTCCCAAAGCCATCGTTCAGTCGGTGTGGTGTGTTCCAGCATGAATGGGATCTTTTGCTCATGCCATCCAGAAGCAGACATTTTCCTTAATCTCCTTCAATTACATGATGATCTTGCATTACATCACTCCTCAGTTCTTCAGATGACTCAACCATGGTATATCAGCTCTTCTCTCTAACACCTGAGAAGACACATGCACTTGCAGTTGGTACACTATGATTTTATCACATATGGTCATGGTACTCTGGTTTAGATTGTTCACTTCACTTTTTGTGCTATACTCTTATGTATGGGTTTTATACTTAGACATGGTGTAAGATCTCCAACCAAATCTGATATAAAAATCAGATCTATGTGGTTGAGATCTTTCGTCAAACACTTTGACGGTATGTTCAATTTCCCTTAGCAAATGCCTTCTTCTTGTTGTCCTGACTTTGATAAAATTTTATCCTTCTTCTTGTTGTCCTGACTTTGATAAAATTTTATGTAGTGTCAGCATGTCATTTGAAATAATTTATACCTCCTTATAACTCCCTAATTGTGGGTTGCTATATATAATTGATTGAAACATTTTGTTGATTGAAATAATTTCTACCTCCTTATTACTCCTTATGTTTTATGTGTGTTGGCTGATTGAAACATTTTGTCAAACACTTTGTGTGCAATGGCTGTAGCATTCATTTAATTGTATTTTCTGATGTATTTCAGCCCATATTTCTTCATGTAATACATAAGGAAAACACATGTAATGATAACCAAATAAATCAGAAACCAATAGCTATTAAAAACCATAAGATAGTACCTTGAATTCTTGCTTTATTTAATATGCATTTGGCTGTCCAACATACAATAATTTCCAGATATGAAATGTATTTTCTACAGCTGATATATTGCTGGAAAATACATACAAAACGCACCTAAAGGAAAGCAAAGAATCTCCCAATAGAAACCCTCTAACAACTGCTCCAAAAATATGTAATTTCATCAGCAAAAGATGGCCTCAATGACAAGATATGCGCTCTACTTCATATGAATTCGCCCTAGCTTAAGATGAGACTCGATCCACCAATGAAATGGCCCACTCTCCGCACAAATAATTTGCCCAATAGGTGTAGAACTCAGCCGCACATCAATATGCAAGATCTTATGCAAATAGAGGAAACCCTTGACTAAGGGTGTGCCCTCCTTGGCCAATAATTCGCCCAGCTCTAATAATAAATAGACATGGGTTTTAGAAACCCCCAAAAGTGCCAAGAAAAGTCGCCCTAGGTGAGCCAAAGACAAGCCCACCCAGTTCTCCTCAAGATCTCCTTCCCAGAAGCCAAATTGAACCCTCCTTGATTGGACAGTACGCCCCTCTCTGCAGAAATCTTCCAACAGTTGTGCCCCTTCTTCACAAGTGATGTAAGAAATGGATCTGAACTAGAATAGAATGGTGAGGGTGGAATCTTTCACCTCCTTGACCAAGCTTGGATCAAGAATAGAGAAATCTTTCACCTCCTTGTTGATCTCTAGGGTTTGTTCACTCAAAACCCTCAAAACACTCAAGCTGCCAAAGCTCAAGATACAAGTGAAATGATGATCAACGTAATGAGAGAATATGAGCCCCTATCTCTCTTTTATACCCCCTTTCACCTTTTTTTCCTCAAGTGACTTTTAATTCATCTTTAATATTTTCTCATTAAATCACTTTATTAATTTAATGAACCATTTTACTCCAAAAAGTGATTAATTCGCCTTTATGACTTCTCCAGTCACTGAAAGTCACTTTTCATCATCCTATCCTTTAGATAATTTCACACTGGTTCCAATGATCTATTACAACTAAGGAGTTTCTCCAAGAAACGAGCTCCAAATAGTACCTTAAGTGTAACTAATTAAAATATTCTCAATAATAACCCAAAAATACAGAAATCGTCGGAATGCCATGGAACAAAAGAGCAAATTGTGCGGAAATGATCCTGATGATGAAAGATGGTGAATGGGCTAGCCTGGGCCCCAAATAACTCCTCCAAATTGCCCGAGCACACTGTTATCCACATTTTACTCCTCTGGTCAAGCTAACATAAACTCATAAGGTTCCCTCTAACTGCAAGGTAGGGGAATCCAAAAATGAGAACATTACACATGGTGATTATAACGTCTAAGCTAATTGTGAACATGATAAACACTAAAGTGTGATGTAATAATACTTCATAACATTAGCAGTTTTACTATTTGCCTTGTCGTACCATGGGGGCCAAAATTCTCCCTTAGATAAGTGTTGTCACATCTTGGGTCAAGTTTTACTACTAGGGATTTGGTTAAGGTAGCATACCTTATATCCCTATCCATACTTAGCACTTTACATCTTCCCCTGTCACTTCCATTCCATTCATAGAGAGTTATTTATGCTCATGTTTAATTTGTCAAATGTCATTCAGCAAGGTCGAGATAAGCAAACAAAGCCTCTGTTATCTCTCAGATTCTCCCTAGAGGAAAAGTCCAACCTCTCCAAGGGGAAAACCTAAGGACACGTAAAAACAGGTCGCCCATTGTCACCTCAACAGCCCCGCTTCTGCACTTCTAGGCTAGGATCACTAACCTAAGGAGGGGATCCAATGAGGTCATGCTGAGTCCTATCACTGTAAGTAAGAAAGGGTGAGGACAAGGACCAGCATTGACTCGGACTTAACTTCTCTAAAGATTGATTCGCTGAAACAAGAGAAGACAATATCGGATGACGTTCATTCACAATTTATCATTCACAAAAATCCAAATGCCAAACAGTGAAGTGTCTCTTAGCTATATCATATGCATCAAAGGTTCATTCATTAAATGCCATTCTACCATGGTCAATTTCAAGTGCTTGGAAACAAATATGTTCTAGGCAAGACCCACAAAAAATAGAAGAAAAAGGCTTTAGTCATGAATGTGCCATATGCTAGTCCTCAAATCTGAGCATAATATGAATGAACATTGCTGACATATGCTTACATCTTAAGATTAAAATCCACATGGTTGTAACACCTTTCTGTTGAATGGTTTATCCATATTCTGAAGTGTAATTTTTCTTTACAGTCACGTGGATGACTTGTGTTCACAAGATTTACTCCATAAATATTGCAGCATCTGCTCTTGGGTCAAAAACTGAAATGTTTAATCCAAATCACTATTAATAATCTGCCAACATCTTGAGCTTGTCATAAGCATTTTGTTTTCCAGCATAAATGGCGAATATTTGATCATTCATAATACTTTCCTGCTCACATTCAGTTGCTGGTAATATCTCTTGAGTTGAGGCACTTTTCGATTTGACATTTTGGGATTGTTTTGAAGCATACATTCACACTTTTGCATTCTCCTTAATTCACAAATTTTGAGGCTAAGAATCGATTGTGTGGTCTCATACTTAACTAATCAACTCAACCTAATATTACTCCCACACTGTAACAATAGGCTTGATTGACTTCAGTGACACCCCCATAGACTAGGATAGTTTCCTCTCCTTTAGTCTAAAGAGTGGGGCAAGTCCACCGAGGTGACAGTGGGTGGATTCCATGAGAGTTGCCTTTAGGCTCTCCCATCGAGGTTAGGATTTTTCCTCCTAGGTGAGAGTTTGAGTGGTAGTAGGACTCACTATGAAGCTCGTGACATTTGATGGCTAGTTGCTTAAAATACAAGAGTTTCTTCTGTCAAGCAACTTCCTATTGTCATATTGCCACCACTACGCTGAAATATCCTTGATCCGGCCGATCAAGATATTTGCTACGGTTCTAAGGCTCTGGCGTGCAGATCTGATACACTGGGGGTTTCTGGATGCGTTTTAGCTATGTGTTCTTCGGTTATTGTGGTTGCATGTTGGTTATTGCGAGTGCATGTGGGTTATTACATGTGCATGTTGCATATTTAATGTTTAACAATCATAAAAGAGTGCATGCAAAAGTATAGAATGTCAACTGCTCAATATCATGAATAACAACGGTTCAAGCATGGAAATACAATAGCCTACTGGAAATATAGAATCTAGACGTCAGTAAGATCTCCTGGATCTGTACTGGAATACAATAGAATAACAAAAAATACCCGTGATCATACGAAGATAGCAGATCGATGCGTACGCGGATAGATCGGCTCAAAAATGGCGATCCGAATCGTGGCCCGCTACTGGTGGAAAACCCGATCGGAAAGAACCCACCATTCGGGAATGTGCTTTCCGGGCTTGCTCCAATAGATGTGCCACGAGTCTCTATCTGGGATAGATGTTGCTTCCGGAACTTCGGATCGGACCTCTCTGGCTTTTGGATGGACCACAGAGGGTTGCACCCTCATGGACAAGTCGCCCAAGATTCCACCGTCGGAATGCGCTGCTATATGGCTCAAAACTATCATCTCATCAAATCATGAAATGGGTAGGAATGGTTTGGCCGGATCTGCCCTAGAACATACGCCTGGCGTAAGCGATACACATCTAGAATGACTGCGCCCAAAGAAATAACCCGGATGGATCGATGCGCAGATTCCACCATGGAATCGGTAATCAAATAAGCTCAATGCAGGCCTTGTTTGGATCTCTCTTTTAGGTGGAATGAATGCACTGTGAAACCGGGACCCAGTCTCTATATGAGATCAGATCACCTCAAAATAGCTTGCGCCCTCCTTGTTGAAATTTCGCCCTCCACCGAATACTCACGAAAAGAGCGGTGAAATACCTAGATGAGTATCTCGATGGGATAGGTGTGTCTCAACACCCGGGAAACCCGATCAGGGTGGTGGATTTCCTCGAGAAATCCACAAAGCCGGTAAAGATTAGAGCTCTCCTCATCCTCACAGAGCTCTCAACATCAAATCATAACAATGCATAATGAGAGTGGGTAAATTCCTCCATTTTATAACTTTCGACCTAATTCTTGACATCACTTAAGCTAGGAGCCTTTCCTCCTAAGTGATTTTATTGTTATCAAATTAGTCCCCCCTTGTCACCTTTCCGCAGGTGTTCCCGCGAGGGGCGCATCCGGGATAGAGGGGCCTTGAGGGCCAGCGATTCCCCGTCACAGGGCAGAGGACTCGAGGGAATTTCCCCCGTCCACTTTTTGGGGGGCCGGGGATCTGACTCCCAAGGTGGGGAGGATACTCCCCAAAGGGGACTCTGGGCGTCCCCTTGAAAGGGACTCCTTAGAGCGTCCCCAGTTGTCCCAAAGGGGACTCCACAGGAATCCCCAGATTTTTTTGCCAGTAAGACTTAAAAAAAATTTAAAACATATATATAATTAATTTATTTAAAACAAATATATATAACATATATATATATATATATATATATCATGGATTTTAAAACCGTTAGACGAAATGAAACCGGTCGGTTTGATGGCCGACCGATTCAAACCGGTCAATAAACTGAACCACACGGCCGGTTTATGACCAATGCGTTTATCATAAACTTGCCAGTTTGGTCGAGGAACGAAAACCCTTTAAAATCCCTAAAACGCAAGAACCTAAATGTAGGAAATTACATGGCTCATGTTTCTCACAAGATGGAGTTGTAAGGTGTTTTTGTGTGCAGATGAGGGTTATTTTTTCCTTATTAATGCTATTTAAAGGGTCCCCACCCCTCCATTTCACCCTCCTAGTAATTAATGAAGTAATGTAAAATTCTTAAAAGTGACATTCTCCTTTATCTGTTATTTTCATCCTTTTACTTAGGGAATTTTTTAACATTACCATTAATAATTCTGTTTGGGATGTTTGAGAGTGGTTCCATCATTGGACTATTATGGAGAGTAAATTTTAGGTTCCATTTCAAAATTCCAACCAAGAGCTTAGCGATTTTCGAGGATTTCAAGATTGTAAAGATTACAATGTTTCCCTTTAGTTCTATCATGTATTATAGGGGTATGGGCTGACATTTAATCAAGAGGAACCAAGCCCTTTATATGTACCTCGATGTTGGTGGCATTGTTGAACTCTTTTATCACGACCCTAGTAAATATGTACCCTTCCTCCAAGTATAAACTCTTCTATTAGACTCTTCTCTTTGTAGTTTGTAACTTTGTCATCGTGTCCGGTGACTTAGTGGTGTATATGCACACCAACCTCCGTCTTATATACAATGAGAGAGAAAAAGTGGTGGAAGGGAAGTACAAAGATGTGGGATGTGTTTTTCTGATGATAAAGGGTTTGAACTCTGCTTGATGTTGAGTTGGCATTAGCCAACTTGGATCTTCAAGAACTAGTACTGATCAAGTCACTTTTTGATGATAGTGATCCTCTTGAGGTCATCCTCGAGTCCACATCAACAAATGCCGCAGTTACATTGGATAGGAGGGAGGAGGAGGAGGAGGGAGGAGGGAGGGAGGATGGCGGAGAGAGAGAGCTGATGGTAAGTAGTACCAATCTTGATGAATTATGGCTTACATGGAGGGACTCTGTGATCCACTCATGAGCTATGAGATTCTTCCATCTGGTTCTAGTATCTACCCTATGGCTATATTTGCTTATTTTTCATTAGCATTTCCACCTATAGTCTCCGGTAGCTCTAACTTATTATGTTATTTGATGTTGTGAGGCCATTTAGAGCCTCAGTGATTATGTATTTATGTTCGATCTCTAGATATACATTGCATGGTATGCGTTTTGATATAACCATGACATACTTTGGATATATTGTCATAATTATCCTCTAATGCTTTGGAAATGAAGAACATGATTTAAAATACACCAAAATATATTTTTAGATTTAAAATTTAAATGTTGATGTATTTTTTAAAACCGGTTCATTGAAACCCAGTTCAAATGGAGACTATACGGTTCAGTTCCGGTCAGTTGGACCCTCGACCCCGGTTCGATGCTCAGTTTTGAGTTTTTAAAACATTGAAATATATATATATATATATAACAAATTAAAAATTAAAACATATAAAACAAATTAAAATAAATTTTAAAACACAAATAAAATAAGAACACAAATTTTCAAGAAACAAAATTAAAAATTAGAACAAAACACAATTAAAATAAAATTTAAATTGCATAAGAATATTGAATATTCAATTAGAATTAAATTATAATTATAAATTTTTAATTATAAAGGATTCATTAAAATGCAAAATTACAAGAATTTTAAATTAAAACCAAGACTGTTTTAAAATTAAAGTTAAAATTAAAGTTAATTTATTAAATATACCATTAAACATTCAATATGATTTTAAAAAGTTATAACATTGGGGGACTCTCATAGCATAAATGATAAAAGAAAGAACAAAGGGTTTCGACTTTTAAGTTTTCATTGTTGTGAACATAGCCACCGCCGAGAGCCAAGCCGCGACCATAGCTGCTGTGAGCATAGCCGCCGAGAGCATAGCCGCCGAGAGCCAAGCCGCGACCTGTGAGCCAAGCCGCCGAATGAGCAGAGACCAAGCTGTCGAGTGAGCCGAGAGCCAAGCCACCAGCCCGCGCGAATTGAAAGGAGCCCCCAATTTCTCAGTGGTAATAAACTTATTTAAATTTTTGGGATGTCAGTATGAGAATTTGTTTCTTTACTGAACTAGCCTTTGACAGCCCTGTAATAGACTAATATCTCTCCGAGTCTCCGTTAATTGCCAAGCTCTAGGCAGTTTGAATATGATCTGGTTCATTTTGCCAAGTAATATGATCTAGTTCATATGATCAGAGAGTCAAATGATTCTAGTGAACTTGTCAATCAAGTTATATCAGTGCACATAGTAAGTGATTTGTTATTAATGTTTCAAATGTTCAGCAGCAGCAGCAGAATCAATTTCAACAGCTTTTGCAATCCAAACATCAACAAACCTGGCAGACATCATCACATCCCATCATGTCATTGTTACAATCACAATCCCAGCAGTTGCAGCAACAGTCACAACAGCAGCAGCTTCTCTCCCAGCTCCAATCTCAGTCCCAACCCTTGCAGCAACAGCAGTCATTGCTACAGCGATCAAATTCAACACAGCAAGAGCTGCAGCAAAGGCTTCAGACAACTGGTGGTTTGTTGCAGCAGCAGCAACAGAGCTCTATTGAACGTCAAAAGCAGCTATTACAACAGCGAGGGCTGTCAGAGGCGTCTTCTAGTAAATCCACTCCCCTGTTTCATTTACATTTTGCATATTTTCAAGTTATATAATAGTAAATACTTGTCTTGAAGAGAAGACCTTTAAATTTTAATCAATAAGCCATATGTTGACTCCATTCAAATTATGTTGTTGGCTGTAAACTTTTAAGTTTTTTTGCTGGCTGTAAACTTAATTTTTTTTGCTTGCTGTACAGTGTAAAGTTTAAACCATATAAAAATAAAATTAAAAATTATTAAATTAATTAGTAGAATATCCTATTTGCTGCAGGTTGCCATAAATTAAAAACTTGCACAGAAAATTTTGAAACAGTAGCATGAGTGATTACAGTGGCAGTGGCAGTGATAGTGATTATGATGCCCAAAACCTTGACTATGATTGGGAGTGGGACACAAGTTGAAAGTGGGACTGGGAACACATCACCATTGAATGAAACCCAAGGCAATGACCTACCCCACCAAAGGTATTGGCACAGTTTGTTTAGGGACAATAAATCCAAGAAGGAAACCACTTTTTGTATATGTCACCAAAGTAGTTAGTTCAACCATCAGAAAACCAGGACGCAAAAGAGGTGGGACACGCAAATGGACATACAATATTTGTGGCCATCCTTGGGTTAGGAGTTATAGTCAGGTGAAGCAGCACCTTTTGGGAATAGGTGGCAAAGGGGTTACTGTATGTGAAGAATTATCCATGGTGCAAAGATATTAGCTTTTGAGGATACAAGTGGCAGCAGATGCAAAAGACACCTTCTCTAGCCAAAGTGTCATGAGGGAAGCTTATCATAATGTGGAAGCAGGTACAAGCTCCAAAAGAAAATCAGAAGGAAAGAAATCATCCATGGGTCTTATGCCTCCACCATCTCCTAGTGATAGTGGGATATCTTCATTCAAACATAAGGGTTCTCGTTCTTGTGCATTGGGACCAACTATTGCAGGGATGTACAGTAAGTTGAACCGTGATGATACAGATGATAACATTGGAAAATTTCTTTTTGCCAATGGCATTCCTTCCAATTTAGTCGTTCTCCTTGGCCTGGAGATGGGTGAAGAGTGAGTACAGCAGCGCTGTCCTCATATGTGCCCCAGGGTGAACATAAGTTGGGGCCCTTGATCTTAAAGGCAGACAGAGTGTCCAATATCCTATGCCTGAGAGGCAGATGGAGACAGACGTGGGGTGGGAAGGAGTTTAATTTCCTATTGTTGTTATGGATGGGTGGACAGACATTGCCAAACGTCCACTCATCAACATCATAGTTACACGCAAAGAGGGGCCTTTCTGCTATTGATTGTTCTAGAAAGCACAAAGACACAACTTTACAATTTGAGCCTCTTTGAGATGCTATAGAGGAGATTGGTCCCATCAATGTTGTACAAGTTGTGACAGATGCAGCAACAGTGTGCAGATCAACTGGGTTCTTGATTCAGGGTAAATACAGGCATATCTTCTGGACCCCTTGTGTGCATGCACTCAACAATGCATTGAAAGACGTTGGTAAAATTGAGTGGGTATCCATCTCGGTGACAGTTGCGAGAAATGTTCAAATGTTTCTCTGCAACCGCCACACCTCCTTAGCCATGTATAGGTCTCACTCAAGGAAGGAGTTCCTCAAGCCCGCATAGACTAGATATGCTAGCTATTTTCTCTTATTGTAGAGGATGTTGGAGGTGCAACCAACATTGCAGGCCATGGTTGTGACTTGCAGATGGAGTAGATGGAGCCAGAATCCAAAGATAGATGAGGGGAAGAAAATTAGGCTTTGGATATTGGATAATGATTGGTGAATAGATTGTAGTTGTTGAGGTATCCCGCTCTACGGCCTATAGTTAAGGAGTCATTAAGCTACAGCAGTATCTGCAATTCTCCTAGTCTTGGAGAATCTATGAGACTTTGATAGCATGTTGGGTCAAGTGAAGTTAGCCATTCATGATAAAGATCCCTCCTTAGAGTTCTATACGAATCCAATTTGACCCGTTATTCAATGTAGGTGGGATCGAGTGAACACACCTTTTCACATGGCAGCGTATGCACTCAGCCCAAAATGGTATGTGGCAAGGCCAGGGAGAATTCTTCCCATTGAGGATCAAGAGGTCAAGAAGGGATTTCAAGTTGCCATTACAAAGATGTACAATGCATAAGAGGGTAGAACACTTAGGAGGCAGTGGATGCAGTTTGCAAGTCTTAATGGTCCCTTCAACAAGTTTGATGTGAGGGAAGATCGCAATGACTTAGGCCAGGATGACCCATTGGTTAGTGGACCATGCATGGGGATGATACTCCATAGATCCAACATCTTGCTATTCACTTGTTATACCAGTTACTATATATAGTTCCTTTGCAGCAGAGAGGAATTGGTCCCCATATAGCTTCATCCATTCTATCAAGACGAATAGACTTTCCTCTAAGAGAATGACTAGTTGCAATGCCACGCGATTACCCCTCGTCTTGCACATGGAAGACACCTAAGTGTCGGAAGGACCCGGCGACCACGATGGGATGTGGATCCAGAAGATAGTGCACAGATAGATGAGGAAGATGAACTAGATGAGCTGCAACATGGTTTGGTTGATGTGTCAGAATGAGCCATGATCTCAGTCAATGAGTAAATCCTTCAGAATTTCATTTTTTCAAAGTTCATTATTTTTTCAGTTTTAACTTTTGAATCTTGACTCTAGACACCGATGACGTCAGACCTTGACTTGTGACTCTTACTATTTTAAATTTTTTGAGTTTGAGACTGACCTAATTCAGTTACTATTTTAGACTTTAGCATCTACTATTTTGCTTAGTACTAAATTAATTAGATTCTAGAATGATGAATGATAAATTTAATTTTTTTAAATCAATGTATCAATATTTATTATTTTATTATTTATGTTTCAACTTCCATTATGATTTATGAATCAATGTATTTCATTCTTGAATTTGAATTGATTTTTGAATCATGTTTAATAGTTTATAACTTTTTATCATTTACAAATTTAGACCTCCAATTTACTAATTTAGTAGTATTTAGTTGTTGGATTTATGTTATTGTTGTGTTAGTTGTTAGTGACTGTACTATTTAGTCCCTTTTCAATTTACTAATTTATGTTATTGTCTAGGATTTATCATTATTATTTTTTATTTTGGAATTTTATTTTTATATTTTTTTATATTTTTTTATAATATTATATATATGACGTCCCCGTCCCCATTTCCCAAAAAATCCCAAAATTTGGGGAATTGCTCCCTACCGTCCCCTTGTCGTCCCCTTTTGCGTCCCCAATCCCGTCTTGAGGTGGAACATTGCCCTTTTCATTTCTAATTCTCCATTGTGTTGACTTGGAAGCTTAAGCTTTCCCAAGTATTTTGGCTTAATTCTTCGTTTAGCCGTTAATTCCCTCCTTATTTCCATCTGGTTCCCTGTTTGTGACTGACTATATAGTCTACAGTAACATATAGACTACTAAGTCCTCCCTACTGGCCTAATCTTTGGGGTGGAAGGACATCACATACGCCAATTCTCTTATTGCTTTTTCTTAACACACTTAAAACCCTGCTTCAAAAGTTTCAAAACCAAAGTTGTTGGCAATAGAATTACAAATGCCCGAAGAGGCCATTAAACCCATTATTTCTTGGCCTCAACTGAAGCAACAACCATTATCTTATAAAGCGTCATACAATACAGTCACCATCACCTCCAAAGGCTGGGGTGGCCTTTGCATCTTTGTTGGAGTCCAACCTTTAGAGTAGCCACAACCACAACCCCAGTTCTTAAGGCGTCCAAATTAAGACCTCAGGTCAGCTCGGCTGAGGCGTCCGGAGCTCCAGCGCTCCAGCCATCTGGACCTCCGAACCAGCTCCCTGGACCCAAAATGCATCCTGCCTGTCCCGAGGCAGATCCAGCTCCCGTAGCTCAGAGCCGCTTCCCAGCTCCAACCCTCTGACCCAGCGCTCCAAGGCACGGGCAGCTCCGGTGGCTCCCAAATGTCATCCCCGAGTAGAGCCCCCAAAAGTCATTTTGGTTTTAATTTTTTTTAATTTTGGCTTTGTCATTGTTATTGGGCCTAGAAGTTTTAGGTTTAGAGAGGGGAGATAAAGCAAAACCTCTCCCTCTTTTTCCTCATTGTTTCATCTTTGAGTGGAAGTGGAGAGGGAAGGAGCTCTTGAATGTTAGCTTAGTGGTGTTGTTGAATGTTGGAGCAAAGTTGGAGCAAAGTTGGAGAGTTTGAAGAGGATTTGTAAGAGCTTGGAGGAGGCAACAAAAGGTTCCAACTTCCATCTATTTGCAAATCATTGGAACTTCATCAAAATAGAGTATATGTCCAATGTGTATTCTTGTTGAAATTTTGAATATTGTTCACAAATGTCTTGTTTATTATTGTATTCTTGTCTTCTCCTACATTTCCAATTCCCCCTTCCTCCTCATTATTGCAGATTTGTTGATCTAAAACTTGAAGAAAATGAATTTTCTTGTGGTTTTTCCTTTCATTTTACAGTTCTCATGTGGTGTTGGTTTGGGAATAGGCGTGTGAATGAAGAAGATGATATTGGTCATTCTCATAGTGACCCATACTACCCAATGAATGAAGGGAGGAGGGTGGTGAGAGGGATGATAATGGGGTTGATAGTGACAAGCTTCATTAACTTGCCAATGAGTATGTCCGCAAAAGGCAGGGATGGTAGAGGTGGTGGTGGAACCACTAAGTTTTAATACCCATGGTTGTCGTCCGGGAAAACCTTATAGCGGTTCATACACCCGAGTGAGGAGGCATCTTTGTGGGATGTTAAACAATGATGATAACAGAGAGTCCATTGGTATTGCAATTTTCCTAAGATAACCGCGAGACAAAGAGAAAACTACATCAAGATAGAGGAGGCTGCTGAGAATGAATACTAAAAACAAAGGTTCAGCAGTGCATCTTCTCCTTTTCATCTTCTTCAGTTGGAGGAAGGTCCTCACTTGGGTAAATTAGCGATTGGAAGTGGTGGAAGTAAGAGAACATAGAAGATTTCCTTGATATTACTGGCGGGGAGGAAGTGGATGCAAATTAGCAGGACTTTCTTTATGCATGTGGGTGTACCGATGATATTCTCATCGGCTATTGGCATTCCATGGTTAAAGCCATCCACAGAGCCCCCATTGGATACAAGAGCGCCGGATATGAAAAGGCTAGAACTGTGTTATTTGTCAAGGAAAAAGCAAAAGTCAAAGAGCTCTTACACGGTTTTCTACGGATGGGTGGGCGGATGTTGGGAGGTCTCCATTGTATAGATGGTTGGATGTAGATATTAGAAACCAGCATTTTTAAATATCTGTAGTGTTTAGATCGCAGTGCAGTGTTTCTTGGAAAATGTGACTCCTCATCAGTCATAGCATCTTCTCGAACACTTCATAGCAGACATCTTACTGAAACAATTGATGAGGTTGGTCCTACTAATGTGATTCCAGTAATCAACGATAGTGCAATGGAAATTATCAAAGGAAGCGAGAAGAAAAATCATTGGTAGGGAAATATCCTCACATATTTTGGTGCAGTTGTTTGGTGCACACATTGAACCTTTTAATGCATGATATAATCAAAGCATAAAGAATGCATGGATTAATGACTTGTACAAAGCGAGGGAAGAACCTCATTAAATTTATCTCTGGACATTCAAGGGTTAATGCATTTATGGCACTTACTCTAAATTGCAATTACTTAATCTTACAAAGACTAGATTTGGAAGCTATTTCCCCACCTTCAGGCGCTTATTGAGGATAAGACAAGCTTTGGGTGCAATGGTGATGAGTGATGAGTGGGATGGAGTGCTTAGCGATAGAGATGGCATGGATCGCGACAAGGACAACGTCCTTGATAGCCATTTTTGTACACAGGTCAAGTATGTTTTACGGTTAACCAAGCCAATTTATAACATGGTTTGGTTTGCAGATTTTGATCGATCGGTCATTGGGGAGGTGTTTGAGCAAATGGATAATATGCTAGCATAAATTAAGGACATTATTGAGCCTAAAGATCATAATTTGTATGGTTTTATCGGTCTGAGAGGTGGAAAAGCGGTGGGAGAAGCTAAATATTCCACTACATGCCTTAGCATATGTGCCAACACCTAAATACTATCATACATCATGGCATTCAACCCCAGCACCATGGGGTGGGGCAAAGAGAAAACCAAACCAAGATCCAGAGGCTCAAGCAAGTTACATGAAAGCATTAGACAAAATGTACGGATCTTGAAATTGTGATAACATTGACCTTGATTGACATATACATGGTGCTTGCTGGTGCCTTTAGAACTTCTTATTTGCACATAGGGTCGAGAGGAATTGCCTTCTCTTGATTGAGAATTTAAGGACATGCTTGGGGGTAATACACCACAGCTATTTTCTATGGCAATGCGGGTTCTTTCGCAGGTGGTGAACACTTCTTTTGAAGAGAGGTGTTGGAGCACATACAATTTCATCCACAATGCTCCGAAGGAGCGAGTTGAATCTGGTAGAAGAGAACTTGAGTCTATGTGCATTTACAACTACTTGATTGTTAGGCCATTCTTGCGAGGATCAACAATAGATAAAATAAAATGAATGTGGGACTACAATCAGGAGGAGGACAATTTGGAGGATGGGCATTGGTTTTTGGAAGGAGTTGGAGAATGCTCTTTTTGGATGAGGATGATCGTGCTGAGATGCTACCACCCAGTTCGAGGTCCCATGGACGGGCCCCTTTGACTAGCACTCCACCAGTACTCGGTTGCTTCATCTTCACTACTACCATACTTACGAGATAAGTAGGTAGTGGAAGATAAGGTAGGAGAAATAGATTTTTTCATTTTACTAGATTTGAGTTTAATTATCATTGTATGAGTACTTATGCAAATGGCAATTTTTATAAAACAAAACTATTTGGCCATGGCTCAATATTGACAATTGGTGGATAACCTTTTCATTTCATAGAAGTTAATGAGTACTTCCCTATTATATGGTTCTAAAGAGTTTGTATTTTTATAATTGCTAGAATCTATATATAGTTTGTATTGTATTTGTAAAATGTATTTCAATTTTCTTACTTTATGTGAATTGTGCTTAGCTAAGATGGTTGATACTTGAATGATTATTCATTAATGTACTCTGTAAGATTCATGGAATGATGGATAATATGGAATTTAGATGGCATTTCTTATATTGGAAGTATCACAAACATACATGTTTCAGAAATTTTGCATCATGTTTGGCATTCTACATGTTTTTGAATATATATATATATTTTTATATATATATATAAAGCAGCTCGAGGCAGCAAACAAACCATTTTTGAAAATCGCTCAGCGCTCCAGCTTCCAGCTCCGCTCCAGCTTGGCTCCCAAGCAGCTCTGGCAACTGGCCACAACAACAAACAAAAACAGATCCCACACTACAAGGAATACACAGAAAGGTGCAGGCCACAACAACAAGCAAAAAACAGATCCACACCACAAAGAATACACCCAGAAAAATTGCAGAGGAAGATACCCACGAATGACCCACAAAGGCTGCTCACTGCTAGGGCATGCTGGGACCCCAGCCGCTCCATAGGTAGAGAGATACCCCCAAATGCCTCACTAAGAAGAATCTCATTTAGGTAAAGGCCCAAATCCACTCCAAACAACAACCTTGAAATTCGACCTAAGAGAAGGAACACACCACTGAGAGAGAAATGTCACACACATAAGGAAGGTCACATGGGAAGGAAGCCTCATAATGCACAGAGACCTGAATTCACTTCAAACAACAACATCAAAGTTCAGCCTGAGAGAAAGACCGCAATGCAATACAAAGAGGGAAATGTTGCATGGTTAAGGAAGACCCACAATGCACAGAGATAGGAAAGCTGCCACACTACTCAACCACAGCACCTACCCATTATTCCACTTTTTCCAAATAGCCTTCATTTGGGGCTGGTCAAACTTGGGCTACTCAACACTGCAGCACCATCACAACCACAAAACTATGCTTAAGTGACTAAGACCAATCAAGAGACATGGTGAATGACCACTGTCCTCAACAATCGCATTCACCCATGCTCCCAGTGCATTATCACCAAAGTCTTTGAATGACATAGTATTCGTCCATTATAATTTCATCTCCACAACAAGTATATTCTATGTGAGAAACTTGAGTCTTGGTTCAATTCATCTAAGCTTTTGAAGTTGACGTTTTGATTAAATCGGTGCTCAAGAGTAGAGTCTAAATAGTTCTAATTGCATGATCCATGACAGACATGGATCATGCAGCAATAGAATTGGACGATGTAGACCTGGCATTAGATTGGCATTAGATTGCCTAGTCGAGGAGGTGGCTCTTCTATCTCTCCTTGGGGGCATTGATAACCTTGAAGTTGAGCCAGCCCAAGGCATAGGATATAGTTCTTAGTTCTCAGTTACAGCCTACAGATGATTCCAGATATTGGTTCCCATTTTGCATCATTTTTGGACTTATGTTATAGATGAGATACTATACACGTGTATTTTAGACATCTATTGATATTTTGTAATTAATGGGCATAGAATTATTTGAAATTTTCTTTTTTTTCCATCAAAAATGTGTATGTCCTTATATTTTTGTACTCGCTGAGTTTTTGTGAGTTTTTCCTTGGCCAAGTCAATCTCTCAACTCTTCTGCTTTGTCGAGTTTTTTCCCAATAACATTGACATTGTCAAATAAAGGTTCAAATAAAGGTTCAAAGGTAAGTTGTTGGTATTGTTACATAAACAATTTGATAACTAATTTCAGGTAAGTTGTTTGTATTATTATAAAAACAATTTGATAGCTAATATCACGTAAGTTTGCGTATTTACTATTATTACACTAACAATTTGATACCCAGTATACTGGAAAGCCCTTTTGTTCATTAAAACCCCGCCAAAAGATTACTGCAAGGTCAACCATCCATGCTAAATTTCCCTGGTCCCTGACAGTGAATCATTCATTTCTTTAACTGCAATTTATTTATTTCATATAAAAGTTGAGGTGTAAATCCTATAAAACTAAATATCTTTAGCAATGACTAAAATTAATATTGCACATTAATACATATTACAGCCTAACCAACTGATTTAATATTACACGTCCATCAAAGGATATATGTGACATAAATTTAATTCAATAAGAAAAAGATATAATGTACAACAATCCAAAATTTAAGAACCACTGGTTTTTATAATATAATCCAGGAAGACCAGGTTACCTGCCACAAAGGACAACCCTGAAAATGAAGCTACTGGGCGAGTCTCTCTCAGCACCAACGGTTTTACTATTGTCACAGGTAGTCTAAAAAGAGGTCCACGCCAAGGTGCCTTGCAATCAATACCATGTACTTCAAAATAGTGCAGCCCTTCCAGAAGAGAAGTTGGATCTACCAAAATGCTGAAACAAATAATTAAATTAACCAAACATATTCCAAAGAATGTAAGTATATTGCTTATAGATGCACAAACAAGCATACAATCCCTATAGTAATTCCTTCATCTTTTTCCTTTCTTTTGATTTACATATATACCAACGTTGGCATGCTCAAGAGAGTCATTTCATGTTCAACCCTCCTATGGAAAAAAAACTAAAATCATAGTTAACCAATATTAAAAAATAAATGGTGGATATCGCTACTGCTCTAAAAGGATATGTCCACAAAAGTGCAACAACTGTCTTCTAGTAAAAGCCTTGACAGTAGCAATTCAAATCTCATCCAAAGAGCAGGCCAACATTTAATGGAGAGGATACCATGTTACACTTGGGTGAATGGCTATGCCTACAGATCAAATTTTAGCCATTGACTATCATGCTCTCAAAGCCAGTTTTAGAAAAGAAATCTACTCTCTTGAAATGGCACCAAAGGAGACATGTTGGCTCTTCCCGCATATGTTGGGAAGAAAAACATGCATATTTCTATTTTGTCCAAGCAATGTATGATTGAATGATATATCATTGTGTAAACATGAATAAAATATAAGATGCACCATTTCAAAACAAATAAAAATCATGTCCAAAGAACTCTCAAAGCATTGAAACAAATTACAATAAAAGACAACAAGCATATATACTGAATAAAGTGTCATGACATATCTTTAGCAAGCATGCTATGCTTCCATGCATTAATAGATTGTATTTATTCACAGATTTCTATCTACAAAATGCTGGTATTCTATTAGTCTTGAGCTCCGAGAATCAAAAAACATAACTGCAAGGGCTAAAAGTAAATTTGTTTCATTTTCTTGGTGATGAGCTGCTGCTCCAGGACACAGATCATGCATCATCACCAGACCATTGGACCACCTCACAGCCTCATCCGAGTATCCAATCTTCTATCAGAAGTTTCTCTCCCTTAACCTTCAATCATAGGGACATAGGGCTTCCTTAGTCTTCCAGTCTCCTCAGGATCGTACAAATCGGTCCCAATTCCTGACCACTCCACAAGGAATATCATCCACCATTGTATCATCCCATTCACAGTGATCAATGACTCTCACGGCGAGCCCGCATCTAGGCCCCCTCCTTCACCCTTGACCATCAGGGCTTGACATCATCTCTCGCTTTATCCCTCCCTCGTACATCTGCAAGATCTCTACTCTCAGGGCCTCAGATTGTTTCACGACATCTATCTTATCTTTTTATTGGACCACTAGTTTATAGCTCTTGGCTAGATACTTAATTCTCTTTTACCTCCTTTAGCTTCATTCTTTCAACACTGTTATAGAAGTTGCTTTCGCACTTCCACATTGCATTTACACTGGATGTACTTTTAGTCGTTTTGACCTGATTTTGTGCTCACTTGCTGGATATTAATCAAATTTATCCTAGCTTATCTTATTATCTACACCAATCTATAAATGAGGAGATCCCTGTACTGCTGCAAGAAGAACAGAGCTTTGATTTAGAAACATAAGCAGCACCTGCTCATTACTGTCGTCATCTAAGGTGAAACACTGAGATCAAGGTGCACCAAGATATGAAGAGATAATTTTATTAATGTCTACAAATGTCCAAGCTAGAGAGTACAACCAGTTGCCTCAAGACTATCAAAAAAGAAGAAACCCACATGACGATAAAAGAAAGAGGTGTCAATAAAAGAAACCCACATGTAGAATCTCTTGAATAGATAGATAATAAGATTACTAATCAAGCTAGCTTAGCAATCCTATCCTAGTGAGTAATAGTACTCCTATAAGGCCAATTTAAACCAAAATACTATAACAAATCCAATAGAACAAAGTCACCTCATAAGCAGTAAGCACATGCATCCGCACACTATCCAAGCCACCAATTTGACCTCCAAAGTCTTCTTTATTCCAATATGAAAGAGTATTACAATGTTACATCAACAAGCGTTGAATCCCAAAAATCCAACTAACTCAATGAGGAGGGGTCGACCTTGCTTTATAGCATCCCGGGTGAGAATCCCAAGGAAATGCGCATTGACAAGTAGTGAGGGAGCACTTCTTGATGAGCATGTGGGGAAAGACACCTCCACACGAGCTAGAGTGACTTGTCATTTATTTACCTTTTTCGAGAGAAAATCATTTTTTCTTGAGTAAAACTCAATATTTTCTCTCGAAAAGGTGGTACTTAGGTAAAGTGGGTATTTTGGATGTGAAAACAAATACCTAGTAGGCATATGATGCCTCCTAGTACTACTTTTTTCTAACTTATTGACCAATTACAATTAAAAAATCTTGTTTTGCGGGGAACTTTTTATTGACTCAAAACGTTAAAAAATCCTAAGGGGGACTTACGCATTTTCATGAGACTCTAGGAGGATGATTAGTATGGTAATATACATTAGAAACTAGCCTTAGATGACCATGCTAAGGCCTAACCATGAGTTACATACTCCAGCTTTGGAGGAATTGAGTGAAAAAACTCGGAAATTATAAATTGTTGAAAAGCAAAATATAATAACAAGTAAAAAAAACACTCTAAAGTAATGCACTCATGTCTAAATCTCGGGAGGCTAAGCCTTTTACAATTTCATCATACTAATTCATCTTATTACAATGCCCCACAGGGGATGGAAATGCGAAAAAAAGTGGTCAACTTGACCGGCTAGACTTTATGAACTCTAAACTTGAACATCTGAATGTTCAATCTTTGGCGGCTCAACTCCAAGTCCATCCTAGTGCAACTTGGTGGATAACAAAGAGCATCCTTGAAACTATCGTGAACTAGGATTTGACAGGCTCTAGTGCGAGCATTGAAATATCCCAATAGGATTATATCCCCCAAGGATGAATACTGAACAATATCAGCATATAAGTCCTGGTAAGGATCCCTATCTAATTCCATGTGGAGAACAAAGTACCATGCCACAATGTAGATGTCTTGGGGTAGGTGGCACAAGCCACAAACCTAGACCCTCATGAATCTAGCATAATCGTTTGATGCAACCATGGCGACTCCGTCTTGGAGTGAGTCGCGGATCAAGTCAGCAATGCCTCCTGAACCATGAACAATGCATGAACTCTAGGTGTCCTATCTATAAATTGATAAGTGATATTATACTTGGTAGTACAAAATTGTCCTTGCAAGGCTCTCATGGGTCTTGATCAAAAATAGGATATCCAATGGTCTAAGTGCATCGTATATCGATCTAGGTAAAGTCGAAAAGATTCCATTATAGTTCCAACAGCCAAAGGAGACCCATTCAAAATTCCACTAGCTCCATTCATTTAATCAACTCCTAAATTATTGTCTCTGAAACTAACCCCGGTAATTCATAATTATTGTTGTTGTTGTAACTAATTCATGAAGTGTCGAGGTCCTCAATGTCTAATTTTGGGACTGTCTCCATTTTTTCTTGTGTTTTAATGATGCCCCCATCTATTGTTGGGTTGGGATCCACCATAACTAGTGTAGAATAGTCCACAACCCATGTGTGGATGGAAAAGAAGGAAGACAATGTTGATGGTGGGGAGGTTGAGCTCGCATCCAGGGGTGGGGGGAATGGTGGAATGACCCACAGGGAGGTCACAATGATGCGCAAGAAGAGGCAGAATGCACAAGTAAAGAGGGACAAGCATAAGTGGGGAGAGGATAGTAATGGAAGGGAGAAAGAAGGGGTAATGGATGGGGAGAAGGAACTTACGAGAGAGGGCTATGAGAGAGGGGAGGCCCATAGTAATATGAAGAGGAGGCTACGGGAGGTAAGGAGGAAGATGTGAGTGAGGGAATGTGGCAGTAGTCGGGAGAGGCACCAAACGAAGAAGGTGTGGAAGTGTTTTGTGGGTAAGACAAAGGCAATGAGGACAAGGGTCGAAAGGGCATGGGAGTTAGCTCGGGGAGGTTCGGGTCATGCTAGTAGCAATGTTTTAAAACTCGGACTTGGACTCGGACTCGGATTGACTCGGACCAATCTGACCTCAATGACTTGGATATAAAAAATACATATAAAATAATTAAATTTTAATGAAAAAATATATTTTAAAGATTTCAAACCATTAGAGACAAAATATGCTCAATGAGGTAGATGTGAGGCAAATAGAGGGGTAGGGGATCTCTTTATAGCAATTTGTTGGGGTTTAGGGATTAAGTATTTTTTTTATTAAAAAATTTGAATTTATAAGTTTGAGTCTGTGTGGGGTGGTCCTGTATCTACTCGGCCAAGTAGGGTTGGTTTGGTACCAAACCAGCCAAGTCATGCTTTGATTTGGTCGATTTGGTACCAAACAAGCCCACCGAACCAAGCCAACGACCAAGTCAAACCGATAACTAATCAACTTGATCGACTTGACCGAGTCTGAGTCAACTTGAACCGAGTTTTAAAACACTGGCTAGTAGAGCCCTGTAGGGAGACCACATGAAAAGCAACGCGAGCAAGGTCACAAGGCCGAGGAAAGACACATGAAGGAAGACGAGGTTGATCTCAAGGGTCATAGGGTCTCAAATACAATGTGGGAGTGCGAAAGTAACTCGTATATCAATATTGGAAGATAAGAATAGCTCAAGTAAGGTGCCCTCCTCCTACTCAAAATAGAGTTAGAAGATCATGCATAACGCCAAGAGAATCCTCTCCACTAGGGAACACTTTTCCAGGCTAAGAATAGAACAAGATAAGAATGCATTAATCCAAGAGAACCCTCTCCATCATGGCACACTTCTCCATGCTCATAATAGAAAAAGTAGTGGAACACAGTATGTGTTACTCCAAGGGCATCTTATCCACTAGGGTGTGTTATAGCGCAAGTTGTAGGTTGGGAAAACCCCGACCCGACCACGAAACAAGTGCTACAACTTAAGAATCCTACACCCAATGTCACCTCGATGTAGGTCTCGCACTCCAAGGGTGACTAGGTCACTCTAGGGAGGCAATCCCGGTGACCCTAGGGGGATTGAGATGGAGATGGAGGGAAATGGAAGTAAAGCCCCTAGAGGTCGAATCTAAGTGGAATAAAAGGTAGGGAGAGATGTCTTGCAAGTGAAGTAATTATTTCCCCACAGGTATAGTACTTCTCCGGATAATTGTACCTTCCCGAGACACAAAAAAAGACACTTTGCAATGATAGATGTTAGTTGGATCAGCAAGTTAAGCTTGTTGTCCCTAATTTGCAGCAGTAGATATCAGTTTATATCAGCAAATAAAACATCTAAAATCAGCATATAAAGATCCAGACTAGTTAGGTAAATCAGCATCAAACTTAGCAATGAATATAGGTTGAAAATTGGCACTTAAGAAGTAAGAAAAGATGGTTGTTGTAAACATGTATTTACTGCAGAAAATTGCAGCCTTATGGCTGTAGCATTCAGTGGCATGCAGCAGCAAAATCAACCATAGAAAAGTGCCAAGAAGTAACTCAAAAGATGTGCCCTAGTTAGTAGAGTAAATGAGCAAAGTTAGAGAGCTAGTCTAGGATTAGTTTCGGAGTTATGAAAGTGTTAGTAGCTAGGGTTATGCAGCCCTAATGGCCGTAGGTTAAAGTTTGTAACATCAATTAAAGTGTTGGGAGAAAGGGGACGCCCTAGTGGAGGAAGACTCCTCTTAATGAGACAAATCAACTTCAAGCAAGAGAACTTTCAAAAGGTCAAAAATTATGTTTCCCAAGGCAATGATTTTATATCTCCAATGCAAAAAAGAGTATGACTAGTGCCTTTACTATTGGGTTAATGGAGCCAAAAAGGAGCCTAGAGAAGCTACCTCCTTGGGGGTGTAAGAGCTTTTACTTCCCAAGGCAAGTTTCTCTAGGCTAGGATTTAAGCTAAGAGGGTGTATGCCCTTATACTTCTCTTAGCATACCCTTGTTAAAGCAATAAGATGAAGCATAAAGTGATGAAGCCTAAGGTGGGGGTGTATGCCCTTATACTTCCCACCTAGTTCCTAGCACAATAACCTTGACTTGAAACAAATGATAGCAAGAAAGTAAAAACCATACCAATTCAAGGAAAAATGCCAAGATAATCCACCACAATAGCAATAGAAAATCCTTCCAAGGCTAGCGCATCACTTCTTCCATCAACCATCCATAAGTATAGCCATACACAAGTGCACAAGAGATAGAAAGAGCCAAGAGGGCCGAAAATTTCAGACCAAGTCTCTCACAAGAGGAAGAGTAAAACACAAATTAAGGAGTAAAACACAAGATTAGGGGTCAACAACCCTAATCTTGCCCCCTTAACAAAGTAATATTAAACAATTCACTTAAAATTTCACTTTTGGCACAAATTAAACCCTAATTTAGGAGGACGACACCCCTTTAGGAGACGTTTTGCCACTTTGAGGAAATCGTTGGTGTTGGAGAAGCATGGATGGGCCTCCAAAGGCCATGTGTCAAGCATATAGGCACTCATATCATGGTGAAGACCTTCTCCCCAAAACATCCATGTGTCAAAGAGTGGCACCTCACCACCATGCCCTAGGCCCCAAGATATGAGTGGGTTTTCAATCTGTGCAAATGGGTATTGCTGGTCATGCAGTCTCTTGGCACTCCATATCTGCAACCTTAGGGCCTCAAGACATAATCTCCTTAGTTATCCACAAAATGGGGATAACAAGGTGCACTTATCATTAGCTCATAAATAGAAACTATAATGATAATATAAAATTCTTAAAGTAAAAGCTCTTATATTATCATTAATAGTTCAAGGATGTTTATGAGAAATTTCAACCTCATCGGACCTCATGAAGATAATAGAATTTCACATCCCATCGAAAATTCCAGACTTAACTGTTTTCAAAATTCCAGAATTTCAGAGTGGGATTCTGTAATTACCAATTCTTCACAACCTGTCAAATGGGGTGCACCCATCATGTGCTTAAGTTTGAAGTGCTTAGAATCACCTTCAAACTGAAACCCAACTACTCTGCAAGAAAGGCAACCCCATGGTCCCTGTTATTTTTAAACTATCAGAAACCTAATTTTGATTTTCCTTGGAATAACTTGAAAACCAACACAATGATGTCTTCGATAACAAGTATCCAGAAACTTAATCAATTTCCAAACATAGTAAGATTCTAAAAATAGAAACTTTCCAAAAATAGCAAATTCAAAATCAATGAATACCACTTTGGAAAACAAGCAAATGAGTACCCAAAATAACTAGTTACCAACACTAATTCTAAATATAGAAATTTCAAAAATTAGCATATATGATAAATATGAAGGTATCATTCTGAAAAAATCACCTTCTCATGCATGAAACGGATGTTCCATATAACACGCATGCATGGGAACTACTAAGAATAGAATGTGATGAACCTACTAAAAATAGAACATGCTCCAAGTTGATGCCCAACTGAACAAGAAGTCTCTGAAAATCAATCTGGAAAAGATGATCAGGTGGAATGTTGATTGTACTCAAAACTATAGCAACACAAAAAATCACTCTCAATATTGAATCAGTCCCTAACACATGATATCAATGGAAGAGCAAATCTAGTCTAAAAATAGAACATGCTCCAAGTTGATGCCCAACTGAACTACTAAGAATAGAATGTGATGAACCTACTAAAAATAGAGCATGCTCCAAGTTGATGCCCAATTGAACAAGAAGTCTCTGAAAATCAATCTGGAAAAGATGATCAGGTGGAATGTTGATTGTACTCAAAGCTATAGCAACACAAAAAATCACTCTCAATATTGAATCAGTCCCTAACACATGAATTCAATGGAAGAGAAAATCGAGTCTTAACCGGGCCAATTTGGAGAAGTTCTTTGCTCCTTGCCACTAGTCCAGCAAGTCATCTATCCTAGCCAGAGGATACCAATTCTTGACTGTTATCTTGTTCATTGATTTGAAGTTAGCACACATTTGTTGGGCCACCAAAGAGGGCACCCATCTCCCTTCGCATAATTGTTTCTATTGTAAATTGCCCTCACCAGTCCAGTTGAGGAGGGCAGTTGTAACACCACT
>SNQJ01S0033055.1:10473-40051 GCA_010110895.2 Picea sitchensis | reverse complement strand
CCAATGAAGGGACTCGACCCCACTTGCACAGTGGGCACATTTACAAGGGATGGCACACATCCCAAAGCTACCACTTGCCCTCACACTCCCACTTGCACGAGTTACACTCCCACTTACTCCCACTCGTCCTCACTTCACTCCCTCTACGCCCTACTTCACTACCCTTCACCTCCCATCCACTCCACACATCTCCCACCTCAGTGGTGCGCCACTCCCCTTAACCTATGCACATCTCCTCTTAGACTTGTGCATTCTCTCATTGGAGTTGTCACCCCTTTTGCTATATAAACAAGGTATCCCCTCTCCATTAATTAGTTGGAGTTTTGGGAAGACGTATACCTATATTGTATCATGATTTGCTATTTGATGATTGAATAAAGACTTTGGAGTTCAAGAAGGTGTATTGTGCAAGTGTGTGGATAATCATTGTCATGTGCTCAAATCTATGAGGTGATGTTATTGTAATTATTTGCTTTTCTATTGTTGGTATTGGCCTTTGAAGGGGTGTTGTCACCCGGTAGGAAAAGATCTTTTGAACTAGTTTGTTTTCTAGATCTTTTTGTCTTCTTACATAAGTGTTTAAAGATTTGCATGCAAATTTTGCTTAATTACATGCTATCTATATTCCATGTGTAGGGAGCTCCAAAATTTAACAGAATTTAACAATCTTTTTGCAAGTTGTTTGAAGCATACAGGATCTCATTGCTTGGAAAGGTGGCTGAGCTAGTTTGCCTTTCACAATTCCAAGATTCAAAGACATAGTCCCTCCTCAATCCACCAAGAGACTCCATTGCCCAAGTTCTATTTCTTCAAGTTTTCTCTTCCCCTCTCACTCAAATTCTATTTTAAAAAAAAAAATGTTTCTTTGGGTTTTAGTTTGCATGCAAGAAGATAGTTGATTTGATAAAATTAAATCTGTTCTAATTCCTTTGCATGCAGCTCTAAAAGATTAGATCTAAAGTTTATTTAAGGAACTTTATCTTTTACCTAGATCTAGTCTAAAGTGTGCCTTAGTTTAGCCTTTATGTCTTAGTATATTTGGAGCCTAGCAATAGGCAAGTCTTTGTGTGCTTTCAAAGTTGTAAATCTGCAATCTAAAGTGTTTTGTTTGCTGATTTTATATCAGCCTAAAAGACCCTAAGGAGGCTAGCTTTCTAGCTCTCACTCCTTAGTTACTTTCCCTTGTTTTAGCCTAGTTTAACTTAGTCATTTTTTGCAATTTTTTGAGTTGACCAAAGATACTTCCCAAAATGTTTTTGGCCATCTTTTGAGTTTAATAGCTTGTTGTTCTCTCGCAGAAATAACAGGTACAAGAGGAGGCTCCGCCAAAATTTTGAAGTTTAACCTCTTTCAGAACCCCCCGGTACTCCTGGAAGCTTTGTAGTTCATTTTTGTTACCTATAAAGGCATTGTAAGCCTTGATCTCTCATTATAAAGACCAAGTGCCTCTAAAAAAGAAAGTAGTTTAGAATTGTAATAAAGTTTGCGAGCCACAATGCTCATCCCTCGTCGTTTCCCTTGCCCCTGGGGGGAAACCGGTGTCTTTTTCCTTTTCTTGTTTTTCGGAGTTGTGTCCCGTTTCTCTTGCTTTCTTTAGCTTTAACTTGCATAAAAAAGATAAAATAAACTTACCTCACTAAATCGAAGTTTTAAAATTAATTGCAAGTTTTAGGTTTGCTTTCATAGGACACTAATTGCTAGTTTCAATTTTTGCAAGATATTGGAATAAGCCCGAGTTGTTTAACCACGTATGCAATCCTACTACTATGCTCAAGTGGCTTTGGGGAGCCAGAAATGGTTTGAGCAATGCATGCTAGTATAATTAGGGAAACCTCTCGGTTGTGTTATTCACCTAAGACCTCTACCCTGGGTGGAGTGTGTTAAGTCAAGGGGAAACTCTCCTCGTTGGACCTACGGCACACCTGGTCGGTAAGTCTATAAAATTGGCGAATAACGAACAAAGAGGCCACATTTCATTTTGCACACAAAGAGTGGGGACACCGACATCAATCCCCACTTCACGGTCTCAAACACTTCTTAATATTCCAAATCCCCTAACTAAAATCCTCAAGATAAAATTAACGTGGCACATTCATCACATCACAATTTGCTTTTATCTGGCACTGGTCTATCTCTATTTATTTATTGTCGGCTTATCTATTGATTTAAAGTTATGTGGTGAATGATTAATGCTTATGGTTTGTTTCACGGGCTGTACCCTTTGATTAAACTTATGTTGCTTTGATTAAATCTTGTGCTTCAAATATAAACTCCTAGAATAGTAGTGCTTTTCAGTTTTAGTAGAATAAAATCCTTAGATTATTTTTATAGGGACTACCCCCCTTGGCTTCGCTAGGAGTTGGCCTAGACGAAGGAGTTGAGGATCAGGTGACAGCACCTTGACTTGAAACTTGCCCCCAAGGACACACCAAGTGAATTGAAGATTTCTTCCACGTTACCCCAGGTGTGTATAAGGCGACAACATTTTTTGGCGTCGTTGTCGGGGATAAATCTTTCTATTCCCGGAGTATGACTTTTTGTTTTCCTTTTTTCCTTTTTGCTTTGTTTGATGCTTCTTGTTTGTTTAGAATAAACTTGATCACCTAGCGACTCCACTTCAAAATAATTTGACAAAGTATTTTGCAAGGAGGAACTCACGGTTTGCTTAGCTTCATCCTTGAAACTGAAGGTGTTTTTGGAGGAAGTTAGCCAAGCTTTCTTCTCGTAGGATCCTTAGTAATTTTGGGTCCCAGGCCATCTCTGTTAGACCTTTCTTTTTTAATAAGTCTAGCTTTGAAATGAATGATCTTTTTAGAACTATTGATTTCTCTGCAATAAGTGGTTATCCACATATAATTCCACAAAATGCTTTACAAAATTTTCCTTGTTTTCAAAGTAATAATATTGTTGATGCTAGACGTCATGTTAAGAAAGTTTCACATTGCTTCAATAAATGGTGTTGCAATTCCTTATATGAAGATATAAAAATGAAGTTGTTTATCTTGTCCTTTGATGATGATGATCTTGATTGGTTCATGGAGCTCAAAGATAACCAAGTCAAAACTTGCAAAGAATTGATTGATGCCTTAATGGAAAAGTGGAAGGAAAAGGAACCTCCCGTTATAAAGACAGTCAATTCAGATGCTTCACCAGATTCCAGTAAGGAAGAAGTCATTCAAGCCATAGAACTTATCTATGCAAATCAATTAAAGGCCATGGAATCACTCCTTAAGATTCAGAGTTCAGCTGGTCTTTCAAAAGACCACATTTTTCCGCATTTCCATCATTGTAATAACTAATAAATGACCTGAGTATGAAATATTGTAAAAGGCTATTGGCCACCTAAGACCTAGGTACGAGTATGTACTCTAGAGTGTTTTTTTCACTTGTTAATTATTTTTTGCCTTCCTTTGTGAGTGATTAATAATTTCTAATTTTTTTCACTCAAGAGACTAACTCCAAAGGGTTAGGCCTTCGCATGGTATAACCAATGCCTAGTGTATAAATGTATATGAGTTCATACTAGGTCATATTAATTGAGTCATATGGAAGTTGCGGCTAGGTTTGATAGGTTTTTTTTAATGTTTTAGTGAAATAATAAAATTCCTGCAAAAATGGAATTTTTTAATTGTTAGTCAATAGGTTGTAAAAATATGGCATCAAACATTGTCAAATGCCATATTTATGGTCGTTTTCCAGTCCAGAGTACCATGTAAACCCCTGTTTCACTTATGTCAAGGAAAAAGTGATTATTATCACTAAAAAATGAAATTTGCTCAAAAACTACAAAAAAGGGGTAATTTAATTAAATCCTTATTTTTTAGGGAAATTGGGGAACATGTTGGAAACATGTTTTTTCCTTGTCCCCAGATGACTGAAGGCTTAGGCGAGTTTAGCAAAGGGTAAGGCGACTTCAACTAGAGTGACGTAGGCATGGAGAAGATCCCAATGAAGGGACTCGACCCCACTTGCATAATTGGTGCATTTACAAGGGATGGCGCACATCCCAAAGCTACCACTCGCCCTCACACTCCCACTTACACGAGTTACACTCCCACTCGTCCTCAGTTCACTCCCTCTACACCCTACTTCACTACCCCTCACCTCCCATCCACTCCACACATCTCCCACCTCACTAGTGTGCCACTCCCCTTAACCTATGCGCATCTCCTCTTAGACTTGAGCATTCTCTCATTGGAGTTGTCACCCCTTTTGCTATATAAACAAGGTAACCCCTCTCCATTAGTTAGTTGGAGTTTTGGGAAGACGTATACCTATATTGTATCATTATTTGTTATTTGAAGATTGAATAAAGACTTTGGAGTTCAAAAAGGTGTATTGTGCAAGTGTGTGGATAATCATTGCCATGTGCTCAAATCTATGAGGTGGTGTTGTTGTAATTACTTGTTTTTCTATTGTTGATATTGGCCTTTGAAGGGGTGTTGTCACCCGGTAGGAAAAGATCTTTTGAACTAGTTTGTTTTCTAGATCTTTTTGTCTTCCTACATAAGCGGTTAAGGAATTGCATGCAAATTTTGCTTAATTACATGCTATCTATATTTCATATGTAGGGAGCTCCAGAATTTAACAATCTTTTTGCAAGTTGTTTGAAGCATACAGGATCTCATTGCTTGGAAAGGTGGCTGAGCTAGTTTTCATCTTTCACAATTCCAAGATTCAAAGACATAGTCCCTCCTCAATCCATCGAGAGACTCCATTGCCCAAGTTCTATTTCTTCAAGTTTTCTCTTCCCCTCTCACTCAAATTCTATTTTAAAAAAACATTGTTTCTTTGGGTTTTAGTTTGCATGCAAGAAGATAGTTGATTTGATAAAGATAAATCTGTTCTAATTCCTTTGCATGCAGCTCTAAAAGATTAGATCTAAAGTTTATTTAAGGAACTTTATCTTTTACCTAGATCTAGTCTAAATTTTGCCTTAGTTTAGCCTTTATTTCTTAGTATATTTGGAGGCTAGTAATAGGCAAGTCTTTGTGTGCTTTCAAAATTATAAACCTGCAATCTAAAGTGCTTTGTTTGCTGATTTTATATCAGCCTAAAAGACCCTAAGGGGGCTAGCTTTCTAGCTCTCACTCCTTAGTTACTTTCCCTTGTTTTAGCCTAGTTTAACTTAGTCAATTTTTGCAATTTTTTGAGTTGACCAAAGACACTTCCCAAAGTGTTTTTGGCCATCTTTTGAGTTTAATAGCTTGTTGTTTTCTCGCAGAAATAACAGGTACAAGAGGAGGCTCCGCCAAAATTTTGAAGTTTAACCTCTTTCAAAACCCTCGATGCTCCTGAGAGCTTTGTAGTTCATTTTTGTTACCTAAAAAGGCATTGTAAGCCTTGATCTCTCATTATAAAGATCAAGTGCCTCTAAAAAAGAAAGTAGTTTAGAATTGTAATAAAGTTTGCGAGCCACAAAGCTCATCCCTCGTCATTTCCCCCGGTGTCTTTTTCCTTTTCTTGTTTTTCGGGGTTGTGTCCCGTTTCTTTTGCTTTCTTTAGCTTCAACTTGCATAAAAAATGATAAAATAAACTCATCTCACTAAATCGAATTTTTAAAATTAATTGCAAATTTTAGGTTTGCTTTCATAGGACACTAGTTGCTCGTTTCAATTTTTGCAAGATATTGGAATAAACCCGAGTTGTTTAAACCACATATGCAATCCTACTGCTACGCTCAAGTGGCTTTGGGAACCCAGAAATGGTTTGAGCAACACATGCTAGCATAATTAGGGAAACCTCTCGGTTGTGTTATTCATCTAAGACCTCTATCCTGGGTGGAGTGTGTTAAGTCAAGGGGAAACTCTCCTCGTTGGACCTACGGCACACCCGGTCGGTAAGTCTATAAGATTGGCAAATAACGAACAAAGAGGCCACATTTCACTTTGCACACAAAGAGTGGGGACCCCGACTTCAATCCCCACTTCATGGTCTCAAACACTTTTTAATATTCCAAATCCCCTAACTAAAATCCTCAAGATAAAATTAACGCGGCACATTTATCACATCACAATTTGCTTTTATCTGGCATTGGTCTATCCTTATTTATTTCTTGTCAACTTATTTATTGATTTAAAGTTATGTGGTGAATGATTAATGCTTATGGTTTGTTTCACAGGTTGTATCCTCTGATTAAACTTATGTTGCTTTGATTAAATCTTGTGCTTCAAATATAAACTCCTAGAATAGTTGTGCTTTTCAGTTTCAGTAGAGTAAAAGCCTTAGGTTATTTTTATAGGGACCACCCCCCTTGGCTTCGCTAGGAGTTGGCCTAGATGGAGGAGTTGAGGATCAGGTGACAGCACCTTGACTCGAAACTTGCCCCCAAGGACACACCAAGTGGATTGAAGATTTCTTCCACATTACCCCAGGTGTGTATAAGGCGGCAATAGGCAGCATATCTTCAACAGTTTCACCTAGTTATTAAATATTAGAAGGGGACCTCCAATAAGATGGCAGACTTGTTAAGTCGGCCCCCAGTGCAGGTTATGCACATTTTAGAAGTGCATTGTGTAGCTTATGATGCAAGGAAGGACATGTATGCTACAGATCCATGTTTCGGCAAAGTCTGGCGTGCTTTGCAACAACCTACTGTCATCAACCAAACTCCCTTTCTGGACTACACTGTCCGTGAAGGGTGGCTCTACAAACTTAATCAGTTATGCGTGCCACAGACAGAAGACCGTCTTATTATAAGAAGCACACGCATCTTCTTGTGGCAAGCATTTCGGCACAGCCAAAACCATCCCCAATCTCCAACGCCATTTCTATTGGCCTGCACTGTCCAAACAGGTAGAAAAATTTATTCGTACATGCTCCCTTTGTTCACAAAGTAAACCATCTAATCGTCTCCATGGTCTGTACCAACCTCTACCAGTTCCTTCTCGTCCATGGGAATCCATTTCCATGGACTTTCTGAGTGGTCTCCCTACCACATTTCACAAGCATGATGTTATTTGGGTCGTAGTTTGTCATTTCTCTAAGATGGCGTTGTTCATTCCCTGTCATAAAACTACAATTGTTGCGCAAACTGCCAACTTCTTTTTCCATCATGTGTGGCCCCATTTCGGCTTACCCAGTAGTATCATTTCAAATCGTGACTCTCGCTTCCTTAGTACCTTCTGGCGTACTCTATGGCAATGTTTTAAAAACCGAAACCGGTACCGGAACCGGTCGAGGGTCCAACCTGAACCGGAATCGGAACCGGTAATAAACCGGTCGAACCGGTTTCAATGAACCGGTTTTTTAAAAAATACATAAAATATTTAAATTTTAATGAAAAAAATATATTTTTAAGATTTTAAATCATGTTTCCAAAGCATTAGAGACAATTAGAGACAACAACATATCAAAGTATGCTCATGAATATATCAAAAGCGACACAGTGCAATACATATCTAGAGATCGGATCATAAATACATAATCAATGAGGGCTCTATATGGCCCTCTACAACATCAAATAACATACTAGTTAGAGTCACTGATACTATAGGTGGGAATGCCAATGAAAATACAAAATAGCCATGGGGTAGATGCTAGAACGATAGATGGAAGAATCTCATAGCTCATGAGTCATGATTGTCGATGTAGTCCTCCATGTCATAATCTCAAGATTGGCATCACTAACACTGCTCTCTCCTCCATCCTCCTCCTACCCTATATCCAATGCAATCCGTACATTTGTTGATGTAATGGACTTTTGGGATGACCCTCAAGAGGATCCTACATCATCAAAAGTGGCTGGATCAGCACTAGTTCATTAAGATCCAAGTTGGCTAATGCCAACTCAACAACATTATTCAGAAACCATATCATTGAAAGCATCCCACATCTTTGTCTTTCCCTTCAACCCACTCTCTTCTCTACTTGTATATAAGGCCGGAGGGTTGGTGTGCACATACTACTACTAAGTCTGGACCGACAAACAAACACAAGAAAGAGTTCAATAGAAAGTTTATACTTGAGTGAAGGATACATTTTTACTAGGGTCATGACAAAGAGTTCAACAATCAATGCCACCAGCTTGTCGAAATACATAAAGAGTTTGGTTCTCTTGATTAAATGTCATTTTCATACCCTCTTACATGATAGATTCTAGTGGAAACATTGCAATCTGCCAATCTTGAAATCGAGAAAGCTGATTAAGTACATGAATTTTTGAATGGGACCTAAAATTCTACTTTCTCCATATGAGAGCTGAATTTTGAATGGGACCTAAAATTCTACTTTCTCCATATGAAGTCCAATGAGGTTGGAACCACTCTCAAACATCCTGAAACAATTAATGGTAATGTTAAAAATTTAAGTAAAAGTGACATTCTCCTTTATCTTTCATTCAAGGTGGAGTTGTAAGGTGTTTTGGTGTGTAGCTGAGGGTAGTAATTAATGGTAATGTTAAATTCTTAAAGTAAAAGGATGAAAATGAAAGATAAAGGAGAATGTCACTTTTACTTTAAGAATTTAACATTACCATTAATTACTACCCTCAGCTGCACACCAAAACACCTTACAACTCCACCTTGTTACTTAGGTTTTAGGTTTTAGGGGGGTTTAGAGGGTTTTAGGTTTCTGGGACCAAACCGGCCGGTTTGGTCATAAACCGGCCGACCGGTTCGGTTTATTGACCGGTTTGAACCGGTCGACCATCAAACCGGCCGGTTTCGGTTTCGGTTCAACGGTTTTTAAAACACTGCTCTGTGGTCTTCGCTTGGATGCTAACTCTGTTTCTCCACCACCTTTCACCGCCAAACTAATGGCCAAACAGAGGTTGTGAGCACGCTAGTCCACTCTCTTTGCAGCAACTTTGCCAAAAATAAGCAGTGGCACTCTTATCTGCACGTCATTCAGCACAGTTATAACAAGGCCACCCACTCCTCCACAGGCTTCTCACCCTTCGAGGTTTACCTAGGATTTCAGCCAAGTGCGCCCTCATAGTTACCACTCAATCTTGCATCCCCGAGGTCTACACGACAGCAACAAGAGCAACAATCAACGCAGAGTTTCATCCAAAACATTGTACAATGGCATTCCCAAGTAGCAGAGGCATTGCAAGCAGCGCAGGAACGCGCCAAGCAGAGGCACAATAAACGATGCACACCATTGGTTTTTCAGCCTAGCAATCGAATGTGGCTATCACTGGACAAGCACCACTTCCGCGGACAACATCATAAGCTCTACTCTTTACGCTATGGTCCATACACCGTGCTCGAAAGAATTGGTGAGAATGCCTATCGCCTGGACTTGCCACAACTTGGCATCCATGATGTGCTCAATGTCAACAATCTCAAGCTGTTCGAGCCACCACTCCTTGAGGAAACCATTACGGTACATCATCCAGTGGACAATATACCAGATTTTCAGCCTCCTCTGCTCCCGGACACCATTCTAGACTCTTGGACTCGCAACACTCACCAGAAACACTATGTTTCCTACCTTGTGGGCCGTAAGGGCCAGACACCTACGTAGGCCAAGTTCATGTCTCCAGCAACGTTCTTTCCCTCACTTGCTAGCGGAACCAGGGACACATCCAGATCTAAACAGGGAGAAATTGGGCCACCAAAGAGGGCACCCATCTCCCTTCGCATAACTGTTTCTATTGTAAACTGTCCTCGCCAGTCCAGCTGAGCAGGGAAGTTCCTAATAAGTAATTAGCATGATTTTTCCATCAGGCAGTTAACTAAAATAAAAAGTGAAACAGTGATTGTCGGTCAGAAATAAACCAGCAAGTCTCTTTCTGTTGCTGTAAAACAAAAATCGCCCAGTCTGATAAAAAGCCAAAAGGGTGTCTGCTTGCTGAAATACAATGAATGGTCACTTACTTCTCAATTCCAGTGTCCTTCTCTTTTCATTCTCTGCGTATTTTTAATTTGTGCAGCGTTTATTTCTTGTGTACCAGTCTATTCTGTTGCTGCATTTTAATTTACAGATAGAAACGTGGATCATCTGCAGTTCAAATTTCTTGTGACTTTGAAAGTTTACCAGATCAAACCTTTTCGCATCATAGTCAGATTTGTCCACAACCACAGTTGCATTTCCCTTCACTGCTTTAAGAATCATGATGTCTGGATTCATATTTAAGGTTTCTAGTGCCATAAATTCCTCCTTTGTAATGTTTCATGTTTTCCAACCACTCTCAAGATTCTGTCCAATTCCCTCCAAGTTCCCACTTTGCTCCAACACTGATCATACCATAAGGTCTGTAAAGCATGGTTAACTTGCTACTTCAGTATTATATGTGATAGAAGCAAATGTAATAGATTATTTCGTTAGAGCTCAAGCTGAGCAATACAGTATTAAAGTTGTATGGCTTCTTTAGCAAGGCCAATTTACTGGCAGTCACTTAGTTGAAAATATTGTTCTGTATTATTTTTTAGAAAATACAACTCATATTATACAGACCTTATTGCACCAATGGAAGTAAGATATTTTCTGTATTAAAACAGAAAACGACAAAGTTAAGACAATCTTGTGTACAATTAAGACAGATTGCAGAGATTCTAGCACTAAAACTGAACAAAGTTGTCATAGATGTGTGAAGATGGACTTAGCCGAATACAGTAAAATCTGCAAGCCAGGATATTCAATGTGCATATTAAAGTTTTCAAAAGATTTCTCCTCATTTTTCTAAGCTTTTCTGATTTTTCCAATTTCCTGAGTTGATGATCCCCACCGATTGTTTTTCCATTACAGAGTTTTGCAACAGTGGTCTATAGTACAAAGCAATTTGTGCAACCCAGATCATCAAAAACATCCAGTAATATTGCATTCCATCAAAGGGTCAGTTCAGTAGTCACAAACATTCCATACAAAGCAAAAATTAATAAAGACCTAGATGAGTGTAAATTAAACAACACTTACTTAAAGCTACGTCCATTATGTGTGAGGAGAAGATATTCAGGGACCTTCACTACTTCAGAATTACTAGATTTCAGTTGAATGTACTCTTCAAAAGGAACTAATATTTCCAACTTGTCGGTGTCTTCATGGAACTTTGGCTCAACCTGCACAGTCCACTGGCAAAAGACCCCCATAGCTGAGATTCAATTTCAGAATTAGATAGCAAACTAATGTCCAGACAAACTAGCAATAAAAAAGCAAATAAGTTTTGAAATAGATGGATCATGAGCCCATAATGAACCTTAGCATACTCAAAGAAAGAAAGAGAATTTTTTATGTCCACAAAATAGCTCAATGGCACTAGAAAGTACAACAAACCAAAATAGCAGTGTGAGAATGCCAAACGCAAGTCTTAGGTGCAGAAAGAAATACAAAAACAAAATCAAAATAGAGAGTATAAAGGGGTTAACCAAGAAGGTAAACTCTAAAAAGGAATACAACATTATCAAAATCAAAGATGCAACACATTTTCATAAATGTTACTTAAGATCTTCCACATATAATCCCCATTCCATTTGAAACTTTTGGCCCAATGAGCAAACTGAGCCCTCGGGAAAGGAAACACAAATATTAAATAAATAAATAAATCATGTGTGGAAAAGAAGTCATCTATTACAACACAAGAACAAAAGCAAGAAAGGGGGGAGAGATGAGCAAGCATTCATCATGGGCAGCTATTTAGGCAGAAAGAATTCAGAATTCCTTAAAGTGATTTATTATGTTAGTGACCGTAGTCTTCTATATCTAAATATGATCACAAAATATACACATTCTAGTAAGCCTTTTCTTCTTTTATTGATCATATTTAGAAGGTATTGTGATGGATATTAGACAAACATAAAAGGAATCACTCTATTTGTTTTAAGTATTAAAAATTACTATTAGTAGCTTTAAACCATAAACTAGAATGACAGAAAGTGCCCTATACAGAAATGAAAAATGAAGCTTTACGACTGACAACCATATTGAGGGCAGCATGGACAGGCCCTTTGAATATGTATATTGGGTAGTCTTCCAGTGTCATTCGGCACATAACACATTGAAGCTTCCTATAGCAGAATATGTCTATGCCTAGTGCAAAGTTCAGAAGACATGTTTGACTGTTCAAATGATCGGCATTGTCACTGTATAGAAATTTTGATTCTTTTAAAGCTTGGCCAAGTTACTGATATTCTTGGCATCAGTAATTGATGACTATTATATATATATAATACTGAGGACTATGAATTGCTTAAAATATTTGCTTGCAAACATAGCAATATCAGGAAGAAATCTACACAGAGAGCATGAGCATTAAATCTCAAATAACAAAATTGTCTGTGAATGAATGCAAAGAAACTTAACTGACATATTTCTAAATTAATGAACATGATGTTCACACCCTTTATGTCAGACAGAAAGGTCCTCAGAATGGGCTTTACCAATTGTTACTTTTCGGAAGGGATGGATCAAAATATGGGAACAACCTTATAAATGTAACAGAAGAGTCCATTGGGCTGTGGTCTAGTGGCAACTTAGAGCAGTTGTTATGATGAAAACCCAAGTTCAAACCCTGGTGGCATGCTCCTCCTTTGTATAGGCTTTGCCAGTTGTGGCTATTGTTGTAGCCTTCAGGCATTTGGGTTTGGTCCACCCTTGTTAAATAATGCTGATTATATTGGTTTGCAATGTGCATACTGATCTGTATCCTTGTGAGCGGTGTTGGCCAGAATTAATGTAATTTGAGCTAACTTAGTACAAGCAACCTCACTCGTAGCTACTATAATTACATGGAGTGCGACCAAGATTTTCCCACAGGTTTACCATCCAAATAAAAAAAGGCAGCTTCCCTTTAAAAAAAATGAAACAGAAGTAAAAAAACAGATCTTATTCCAGAAATAGGAAGCAATGCAAAGTTATCACATAGAGCATTAGCATCAAAGTTTTGGCACTAACTTGTTCCGCAGATATATGTATTTTCTTCAAATATTTAATATATGCATCTTATCACATTCAATAAACTCAAGCCTCACAAATTTACTGTACCATGGCATAGCAGTAAGAGACAGAAACCTTCACATCGTAATCATAAAACCTCAATGGGTCTTTGGAGGAGTTTAGGTTAGAGACAATTAAGAACTCCAAAAAATGAGGGATTGATTAAAAAGCAAATCAGATAAGAAGCATCTGAGATTCAGTAAAGAGGTACCTAAACAGCATTGTTGGAAACACTATTATGCTTTCCTGCTTTTGCACTTCTCCAATGGATAAGTAAAACTAAATATTGCTGAAAGGGTGATAGATAACAGATTTGACAGGTAAAAGTAGGAAAATCACATTTTTCTACTCAACAATTTTGTGAAACATTTATCATTGTAGCTCAATCCTGTAGAATGGCATGAAGAACAGAAGAAAAACTAAAGCAGTAAATTTCATCATTAAAATTGTCAGTACCTCACTGGTCTGTTGACAATCAGAAGCTTCCCTTAAATAAATTCCACGCATGTTAGAACCTGTATTCAAATTTCAGAATCAAAACTCAGAAAAGGGACAGTTAGCAAGTCAAATTGCACGCCTCCCTTATGAGGTTCAGGTGGCATACGTCCCTAAACCTTACAGTTGCTCCTCAAGTATACATGGCTATTTTACCGAAATCATCCAGTATTATGTTGACTGGTACATATCCAACATCTACATGATACTATTTCAATGGCTATTACATCATGATATAAGTCTCACCGGTTCATAAAGACAAAATCTTACATTGAAAAACTGCATTTATATGACCAAAAAACCACATACTGAGTAGCAAAGAAATTTTCAATGCATAAAAAGCATACTAGCAAAATCTGTGTCATATGAAACTGGAAGAAAAAGTATAGTCAGAAGTAAAGGAAACATTTCTGGCATCTTTGTTGATTTAAATGATCTATAAAAAACAATGCAGTCAAAGAAAGAAACATAGTTATAACTTATTACACCATATGCCCATAAGTAACTAAAAATGGCCAAACAGAAAAAGATAGTATGCATAATCAATATACAAAGAGAGTGGTCAAAGCATCTCTATCCAGTGCCTAAATATGATATAAACCATGCTACTAATCCAAGAAACAAGTATAAAAATAGCTCATAGTGCGGTACAGTTGGCATCAATGTAATACAACTTTTTAAAATTATAAATCTCCTATCCAACCTTTACAGAAATAAATTATCCTCTGAAGAATGATATCATCTAACCAAGGAATCCTCTTAAGCTGGAAAGAGATGAAATCTCGTTGCATAATTCTAGGAAACTGCATAATTCCTTGGTCTTATGAGCCAGGAAATGGGCTCAATATAGCTTTAAATACCAATAGTTGGGAAACCACATAAAAGAAATGAAAATATCACAAAACTATCCTTTAAAATCCTTCTTATTATTTTGGCACCACATTGGTCAGTAAACAAGCATGAAATCTAGTTGACTTACACAGGAAGTGTTAGATTTTCCTTCTTTACAGAGCATTAGTGTTACTTGTGTTATTTTAGTTCATTACCAATAACATATATATATCATGTATTGAGCAGTAGCAGCATAAACAAGAGACAAAAAGAACGCGAGATTTCTCTTGGGAAAACCCCAAATGGGGAAAAAACCCAGCAACCTTTCTTAGATAGATTTTGTTCACAAAGCAAGTCCAATCAGATAAACCCTAGCACAAAGGCTAGCTCAACCAGAAATGCCACCACAGCTGCAGCAGCAATACCATACCAAGGTAGTGCACCTCCTCAAGGAGTAGCGCACAAGAGAGAGATACCAAAAGACTGAACAAGAAGAAATTGAGTCACTGCAGCTGCTGCATCACCTTCTCCAAACTTGTGCCTTGCTTCTGTGTAGCTGAGAGAGTGTAAGTGAGTGAACAAATGAGCTAAAGTGCCTCCTTATTTATAGTCTTCCTGTCCTTCTAGCTGGGCCGACTTCTCTTCTGGGAAGGTATCTTTTCATTATACTTTATTCTTTTGGGCATGTTGCCGCCTTTATACACACCTGGGTAACGTGGAAGAAATCTTCAATCCACTTGGTGTGTCCTTGGGGGCAAGTAAATAAAGGAAATACTTCAAGATATAATAACAAGTGCTTGAGAAATAAATGTACTTGAAGCAAATGGCTTTGTGTATATGAAACAATGAGACCAGTGCCTTAAAGAGATAGTGGGCAGTTCTATGAACGATTACTTTATGAAAAATTGTCTTTGAGAATTAAAATAGATTAATGAGATGAATTTTATTTGCTTTGAAATGAGATTGTAAAAGTAAAGAAAACTAAACTAGATCTGGCCTCAAGAGGTTATCCCTTTAGCTCAAAGAATTGTTGAGAACTTGTCGAAACCCAATGGTTTCACCAACAAGCCCACTAGAGGTGTCGGAGGTCCAACACTGAGGGGAACAAGCCCGAGGTATTCAATGAAACTTCACACACTCCCCCTACGCGGTTATTTGAACCAAGCAATCGTCCTCTGTTGAGATTGTCCTATTACAACTACTGCACACTGACCAGCCCTGCGTGTATAAAACTTACTTCCAGAAGATCGAGGCAAGCTCACAACTAGAAGGGTCAGGAACAACACCGGGAGCTGAAGGGAAGATTTATTTTAAACAGGAAAGTAAAATGTTGAAAGGAAAATGTTCTCTAATTAATAAGTCATCACTGACCAGCCTCTTGCGAGGAACTGAGGGGAGGGGTTTATTTTCCAACTTTGAAATTGCAGAAATAAAAGAAAGCTAAACTAGCAACTAGTGATCTACTTTGCAAAAAGGGAACTAAACATAAAGTTGTGATTTATTTTAGCTTATTCTTGAATCTTTATATGTGAGATTATTTGAACTTTCAAGCAAAATAAAGAAAACTAAATGAAAAATGCCCAAAACCACAACACCAACCCCCCTAGGGGGAAAACAAAAAGTAAGGCCTCCCTTGGCTCACTTATTTTATTAAGTCATTTACAAAGGTCTCTTGTAGAGACTTGAGATCTCTTTCAAAAGAAATTTTGGATCCCTATAATGATGGATCAAAGGTTTTACAAGTTACAAAAATCTTTAGGAAGGTATAGGGTGCTTCTAGAAGTCCCAAATGCTCTGTTGAGATTTGGATACCTTGGAAAGTGGTCCCCTTGTGTTTGTGAGTCTCTAAACACAAAGGGGAAGACTATTACCCTCATTACTTTACTTTATGATTCTAATTTCACTTTGACTTAGGAGATTTAAGTCAAAAGTGAAATATGTCACTTAAGTCATTAAAGTGACATTTAATTCACTTTGTGGGTGAGTTAAAGGACATAAAGCAAACTAAGGAAAGTGAGTTTCCTAAGTAAGATTTTTGGATTAGATCTCACCCATTGATTAGACTTGGCTAGATTGGATCTAAGCCATTAATCTTTTAGGGTTTGGCCAAAGAGAGGCTAAAGGAGGTAATAAGGAAAAGATGAGATTCATTCTTCACTTGAGGGGAGAGGAGAAAGAGGAGATCACTTGGGCGCATTTCTTGAGGAGAGGAGGGCACTCAAGGTTGAGGGTTTGCTATTTGAGGTGTGGGAAGGCGCATAGCTTGGAGGAAGGTGTTTCCATGGAGGAGGAGGCACTCACATGAGCTAAGGCGCATTCCTAGCTTGAGGGCGCACAGCTTCAAGGAGGGCCCACCTTATCTGTGAGAGGATTCATGGAGGAGGAAGGGCGCATTGCTTGAGGGGAGGCCTTAGTGAGAAGCTAAGGGCGCACTTCCATTTGTTTGGGTCTTGCTAGAGGAGGGGCGCACTGAGGAGAGGTTCGCACCAAGCCATGGAGGAGGGCGCACTTGTGTAGAGGGTGCTAATTCCAAGGCAAGAGGGCAAGGGTTCCAGCAAGGATCAAGTGGGCAAAGGCAAAGGCAAAGCATCTCAAAGGCAAAGGCAAAAGCACAAGGAAAGAGGACCAAAGGCTAGCAAGGCAAGAGGGGCGCACCAAGGCAAAGGGTGCCTTGCTTCAAGAGGCTAGCAGAGACATCTTCAAGGAACTCCAAGGCTTCGGAGAAGGGTTGCTATTGTACCAGGTTCACTTGTAAATTTTTTCCGTGTTGTACATTTTGCTTTGAGGCCTTCTATATTTACATCTACTCCAAACTGATTTTCCCCATGGGGGCTTTTCCCCATGGGGGGTTTTCCAGGGTCATGTTGACAAAAACATGTGTCAATTTCATGCATGCTTAGAAGTGTTAGAACAGCATTTAGAGTTGTAAATATTCGGAGGAGCATTATGTGTTTTGAGTTATATTGTATGTGTTAATCATTGGTATGAAAAACAGTTGCAAGGGCACCTTAAAAGGACAGTTAAACACAAAAATTATCAGCAGAAAGTAACCAAACAGTTTGCTGTCCTAAAAGGCAGCAAAGGACAGTTTTGGAAAGTCAAACTTAGAGCTAAAATATGGTCAAAGACAGACTAGATTTAACAGCCTGACAGTACCTCGTTTCTCTTCACCTTGGCTCACTTATTTTATTAACTCAGTTACAAAGGTCTCTTGTAGAGACTTGAGATCTCTTTCAAAAGAGATTTTGGATCCTTATAATGATGGATCAAAGGTTTTACAAGTTACAAAAATCTTTAGGAAGGTATAGGGTGCTTCTGGAAGTCCCAAATTCTCCTAATCAGCGAAATTTTGGCAGAATCTCCCCTTGTTTATTCAATGACCTGCACAAAACAAAAAACAAGAGAGTACAAAAGATGGCCAAAAACACTTTAAGAGTGTCTTTGGTTATTAGTAGAAATGCCAAAATATTTCTAAGTTAAATTCGACAAAAAATTGCAAAAAGAAACTAAGGAAATCAAGCTAAAAAGCATGTTTCCTTAGGGTCTTTTGTGGTTGTTCTAAAACAGCAAGTTAAAAGCACTTGAATGCTAGATTTGAACAATGAAAACACTTGGAAAATATTATCTTTTATCCCTCTAAAAATTTCAGAAAATTATTTGAATGAAGGGATTATTTTCCTACACTAGATCTAGATTCTTTAGATAGAAACTTTAGAGACAAAAATCAGATCGATGTTATCACTTGCATGCATGAAAGGAACCAATGATTTAGCTTTAGAAACTAGATCCAAACTTGCTTGCATATATATGTAAAGTAACCAAGAAATTTTGATTTAAAGAAAAGGAGAAAGAGAACAAGCTTGTGCTTGGAATATCTTGGGCAATAGAGTCCTTCTTTCGTGAATTGAGGAGGGATCTTCTTCAAAAGACTTGGAAAAAGAGGAAGAGTCAAGCTAGATCATCCACTTCTCCAAGTTGAGGTATCAACTACTTCAATCACTTGCCAAAAAGAGGGTTAGAAGATGGTATCACCTACAAAAGAGACTTCAACACAGAATGTGTTAAACCAAAGATATTGCATCTAAAAATCTCTTAAATAAATGGATAGCAAGATCACTAATCAAACTAGCTTAGCAATCCTACCCTAGTGAGTAATTGTACTCCTATAAGGCCAAATTAACCACAATACAAAAGCAAGAGAAATAGAATAATATCACCTCATACACATGCATCCACACCACTGTTGAATATATCGCCGAGATTTCGGAAATGTCGGATATGTCACTGACATTTCCACTGGCCCGAAATTTTTGAAGGAAAATGCTGCGACACTTCCGACATTTTGAATGTGTTGCGACACATTCATTAACTCGCGAGAAATTAGGAAAGTGTCCCAGGTCGATGGAAAATGTCGGACTGTTGGGTTTGGCCGCGGAAAAAGTGCGCGTGAGGGGGTTTTACAGGTTGCGGGTTCCTTTTTTTTGCTCATTGTTTCATTTGTAAAGTGTGAGAGAGCTAGAGAGGTGTGAGGGAAGTCATTGTGCATCTATCCAAGGAGGAGAAAGACAAGGATCTTATTGCCATTAGCGCCAGATCAAGATTTTCAGGTATGATCAAAAACGTTTTTTTTTCATTTGTTTGAAGTTTGAACTTGAAGATTTGAACTTTGTTTTTTTAATTTTTAGAGTTAGGCTAGGGTTTGCAATGTGCCTCTTCTTGTTGTTTTTGAATGGAAGATTCAATCATTCTAATTCATCTAGCTCTTATTATTTAACCTTTGCATTATCGTGAGTTTATTTTGGGTTTTTTTGTGCCATAGGTTTAATATTTTCATCTAAACAAAATGTCGAAGGCATTGGATCCAATGTGGGTGTATGGTGAACCAGTGCAACTTCCCAATAGCCAGTATTGACATGCAATCTTTGCGGCAAAAAGATTTTTGCAAGAATTAGCCGCTTGAAATATCACCTTGCCAAAATCCTTGGGTTTGATGTGGATGCTTGTCCAAACAGTACCTCGGAAATTAATCAATTATGTGTATTGCAAACCAATCACTCATTGATATGGCTAATAAGAGGGATGCGACCGAGGCTCGCAAAAAGGAACTTGAACGTGCAACTGCAAATACAAACACTGGAACAAGTGCTTATGAGGGGGGACCAGTACCACAATCCCACTCCTCAGCCATAGGACCCTCAACTTCTGCAATCCCCTCTTCAACCTCATCTTACTTTGTGCCGAGGTCAACACCTGGGGGGCAACCTTCTATTCGGTCATTGATTAAAAGAAAAGAGACGGAGGAGGCCGACAAGTTTGTGGCCAAATGCTTTCTTTGGAGTGATATACCTTTTAACATTGCCAATAACCCCTTCTAACATTCCATGTTTGAAGCTGCTACAATTGTTGGCCCGGGGTATAGGGGCCCTTCCTATCAAGATTTGAGAGGGCGTCTCCTTCAAGGAGAAAAGGCTGACTGCATAAAAAGATTAGCTTAGCAAAGGGAAACATGGAAGACCACTGGATGCACCGTGATGTCGGATGGGTGAACTGATGGGAAGGGCAGATCAATTCTAAACTTCTTGGTTAATTGTCCCGAGGGGACAATGTTTATCAAAAGTGTTGATGCAAGTGCATATACAAAAGATGCACAATTATTATGTGAGTTGTTGGATGGCTTTATCCGAGAGATAGGCCCGCAGTATGTTGTCCAAGTCATCACGGACAATGTTGCTAATTATGTTGTTGCTGGGAGGATGCTTATGCAGAGGTATCCATCCTTGTACTGGAGTCCTTGTGTCGCCCATTACATTGATTTGATGCTAGAGGACATGGGAAAATTTCCTTGGATCAAGGAAATCATTGAGATTCAACTCGGAGTGTGACAAAATATATATAATCACACATGTTCTTTCACTCATGAGACAATTCACAGGGAACAAAGAGTTGGTGCATCCCACAATCACACGTTTTGCCACCAGCTTCATTTCTCTTCAATCGCTCCTCAATAGTATGGACTTACAAAGAATGTTTCTTGCTTGTGTCTATAGCACCAAACAAGATGGGCAAGCCATAGCCCAACTTGTGGGACATGAACTGAGACTCTGGAGTGGAGTAGGGGAGGTATGTACCATTAGTGAACCTTTGGTAAAGATTCTTCGATTGGTTGATTGTGAGAAGCCCGCAATGGGCTACTTGTATGAGGCCATGGATAGGGCCAAGGAAGCTATCTATCGGTACTATGAGAACAAGGGGGAGGAAGGACTCACCAAGAGAGCTCAGATATGGGGTGTGATTGATGAGCGATGGAATAACACTCTCCATCGTCCCATTCATGCAGGAGGGCTCTACCTCAACCTTGCATTCACTTATCCTTGTGGATTTAATTTTGAAGGTGAGGTCATTGATTGTTTCCTCCAATGTGTTGGAGGATGGTGTTGACTCCAGTTGAATGCTAAGAGATTTCTAAACATAATGATATATATAGGATGGAATTCAGGATGTTGGGCTATGATATAGTTCCTCCAGAATGGAGGACCACAAGGGTGCAAGGTAAGCTTCAATTTCAAATTTTGTTTATTCCTTTCTATATATTATATATGACAATTTTGTTTATTCCTTTCTATATATTATATATGACATTTATTACTTGATGGAAATCCGAAATATAATTCGTTGTCTTCCTTTCATTTTATTCATTGTAGATGTTTGGTGGAAACACTATGGTGGAAAGCTCCCAGAGCTGCAGAAACTTCTTGTTCAAGTGCTTAGTCAAACTTGCAGTTCTTCAGGGTGTGAGCGCAATTGGAGTGTCTTTGAAAAGACACTCCAAGAAGCGCAACAAGTTAGATATGTTAAAAAATGCAACAATCAAAATTTAAATTGTTTATGATTTTTTTAATTTTAATTTTTACAATTTAGTATTTACTATTTATTTACCATCACTAACTATAGCTCTCAATGTTCATACAGCTTAGGTACCCAGCGCCTTAATGACTTGGTATATGTCTACTACAATCTAAGGTTGTGGGTGAAGCAACTTGACAAAGAACCTGACATAGAAGCCATTTCATTGGATAACATTGACACCACCAGTCAGTAGAGGGTGGAGATTCAGGAGCCTGAGATGGAGGAGGGCCCCAAGTTGTTGGAGGGGCATGTAGATGATTTGAGGGAAGAGGGGGCAACAGAGGAGGAGGAGGAGGAGGAGGACGATGTTCCACTTCCAGTGGATACAGAGGTTGGGGAGGAGATTGGACTTCCAGTGGATCTAATGCCACCACCACCTCCATGGAGAGCCATACCAGGAGTTAGACTTGGGTTCGTTGGGACTGGGAGGAGGCAACACACTTTTCCTTCCACCTTGTCCTCGTCACTTACCACCTCAAATGGAGCATTTGAAGCAACTGGAGCTTCCACTCCAAGCTCATCTAGAGTACCTCCACGACCACCTACTGCTTCCACAGGAAAATCGGTGCCCTTTACCCGTAAAAGGTCTAGAGCAGCACAGCCTAGAGGGAATCAATGATTTGGATTCCTATTATCTATCATTTTCGTTTTATCATGTACTATTTAGTATTTGGATGCCTCATGATGATTCATCGCATGAGATACATTTATTTTGATCATTTGATGTGATTTTGTATCTACTATCATCCTATCAGGAACATGTTTCAGAATTTTCAATTTAGTAACGATATGTGACCACTTGACATCTTATGCATCTTATTTATTGGTTGTATTTTCATATTTATGTAGCAAAGTGTTTATTTAATATTGTTGTTGCTTTACAAGTTTAAAAAAAAAATTTAAATCAGTGTTTTTGTATTTTTTTGAGGTCTTGGGACATTTTCCGCCTATGTCGCCGAGAAGTTACATTCTGAACCCTCGCCGACACTTTCCCCGACATGACATATACAGCATTGATTCACACACTTAGACAATCCACCAATTTGACCTCCAAAGTCTTCTTTTATTCTCATATACAAAGAGTATTACAATAGCTATGATACAACAAGCAATTCTTCCCAAACTCCAACTAGATTGCCAAAGGAGAGAATGTTTTTAATTATAGGTTCAGAGAGGAGAACCAAGAGGAGGAGAGTGCACCAAGTGGAAGGGAAAGAAGGCCCAAGAGTGAGGGAGATAGCTGCCACCTTTCCCCACACTCCCAAAACTTGCCATATGTAAGAGTAGAGAGGGTAAGAGGGGCACAGCCTCTCAAGAAGTGGGATGCCCACTCAAGAATGTGCCACATCTCCAAGAGGGGCGCACCTCTCTATTAAGAACATGCTTGAAACTCAAGTGGGCTTCCAAATAACTCATGCCTTCAACCAATCAACTCATCCTTTGAGTGCCACATGCCTCCTTGGACTTTATTTGAGTCAAAACATGTTTCTGGCAAGTTTGCTAAAATTTAGCAATGCTGAATTTTCCTGATTTTTTATGTCTTTTTTGGCTTTTGTGAGTAAAATTAACTTTTTAGTGATTAAAATCACTAATTTTACTCACAAAAGTGGGTACTAAGGTAAGGTGGGTGCTCTAGGTCCAAAAATGAGCACCCCGGAGGCATATAATGCCTCTTAGTACCACTTATTTTTATACAATTTCAAATTACAATTAAAAAAATTTATTTTACGGGAAACTTTTTATTAACTGAAAAAAATAAAAACCCTACGGGGGACTTAGCACATTTCCATGGAACTCTAGGATAATGCTTAGCATGGTTATATACATAAGACTCTAGACTTAAAACACCCCCCAAGTCATGTCTGCTAGTACAATTACTCCAGCTTTGGAGGTTATTGACTGAAAAAACACGAAAATTATAGTTCACTTAAAGAGCAAAATATAATTAGCAAGTTAAAAAAACACTCTAGAGTAAAGTACAAGTGTCTAATCCTTGGGTGGCTAAGCCTTTTACAAAAATCACATGCTTATGTCTTTTTATTAAAAATCCCCCCCGTAGGTTATGGAAATGTGGTAAAAAAGTTGAAAAAGGGCCATACTGGTTGGTTGGACTTCTCAACTCTGAATTTTGAACAAGTCATTGTTCAATCTTTGGCGGCTCATCTGCAAGTCCATCCTAGTGCAACTTGGTGGATAACAAGGCCGACTTTTTTTCTAGAGTATTTCAACATCTGTCCAATGGATCTCTTGCTTCTGGAATCTTCTATGCATCTAAGAAATGTCATCTAGGAGGAAAGATCCTCCCGCAGCTATCAAACATCAACAAGAAGCATCTTAGTCAATTACACGGAAAAAAAACCATCCTGTTCAGTTCTTTTGTGTGGAAGCCATCTTGGACAGTTGCCTTAAAGAACAAAACTATGCCTAACATGTCTAGGACAGAAAATACATAGGAGAGAAGTTGACATCAAATGTTGACCATCCAGGCCTGCCTCCCTAAATAGTGTTAAATATGCATATATAGAGGTAGAAGCTGACAAAACTCATCAACACTGTGTCCTTTCACCTTCTTTTTTCTCCAATGCACATTTAAGCTCTCATTTCAATTTTCAAGAAATCAAACTCAGTTTCTTGAAAAAGTTTGATAACGGTGTATACGCTGGATTATAGTGTTTCTCCATTCGCGGAAGGTTCCTAGAACATTCTAGACCAATTCAGCGACTTTTGGAATCAGTTTCCCCATGTTTCAGCATCGATTGTGACAAAATTCAGAGCATATTAGGCTCATTTTGCCTCAGGTTATATATGCATCTGCGGACTTCTAGTCTCCACCAGACCTTTTCCAAACTTCAACATGCCATAACAGTGTCGCAACAGAACTTTAGGACTTGTCGCATTGTGTTGCTACATGACCAACACCAGTTCCTCGCCACACCCAACCCCTTACTTATGACCAACACCTAGTCTACAGTGCATTGATCATCCAGCTCCAGTATTCAATCTGTTTGGCACCATATCAGTAGACAGCTCACCATGCCACCTTAGAAGCAACTCGGCAGTTTATGTCAATGACACATCACAGCTTAGCAGATCGGCATGGCCAACTAGTTGGGTGATCAAAATGGATCACAACAATCTGAGCACAACTCCAGTGATCAATTATGACTAAGTAAGCACACGACCAAGTCGATCTGATTTTAGGGAGCAAGTTAGTTATCATCCTAGTTGATTACACACAAAGTTGACCATTAGGGGCCACATCCAATAATCATTTGATCACTCATTCTTGTATAAATATTTTTTCAAAGGAAAATCTCGTGGGATCCCACCCTATTCCCTGAAATATCTGGGATGGAGGGTGGCTCGACCGCCAATCACAATAGTCTTTGGTAACCCTAAGGGACTCGACTAGATTTGAACCTTTGACCTAAGGCCTCTCATCAACAACATGCCCTGAGTAGATGGTTCAACCAATTGAGTTAACCCTTGGGGCTTGTCTTGTATAAATATGTATCATTGTACTTGTAAATTCTCTTGAACAATTCAAAGAGGTACTTTTGTGGCTTGTATTCTTCATACATTTGCAAGATCTAGCTCTATAGTTATTTCCTTTTCACGACTTGAGCCACAACACTATTTCATAGCATCAATGATCTTTACTCAATTGTGTATTAAATCGTGTAGGGAAATAGATTGTGTTGAGGCTTGAGTGCTCATTTGTGTCTTTGGTCTGCAATCTATGGTATGGTTGTTTAATTGTTATTGGTTTATTGCTAAGGCTTGTATGCTCCCACAAATAATTGTATCTATTGCTTTTCTTCATTGCCTAATTAACTCAATATTGGTGCAATTTGGGTTCTGGTATCCACCAAGTTACTCTAGAATGGACTTGTAAATGAGCCGCCAAAGATTAAACAATGACTTGTTCAAAATTTAGAGTTCAGAAGTCCAGTCGACCAGTATGGACCTTTTTCAACTTTTTTACCACATTTCCATACCCTACGGGGAATTGTAATAAAATGAATTAAACATGTGAATTTTGTAAAAGGCTTAGCCACCCAAGGATTAGACACTAGTACTTTACTCTAGAGTGTTTTTTTTACTTGTTAATTATATTTTGCTCTTTGAGCGAACTATAATTTTCGAGTTTTTTCACTCGATAACCTCCAAAGCTGGAGTAATTGTACTAGCAGATATGACTTGGGTTGTTTTAAGTCTAGAGTCTTATGTATATAACCATGCTAAGCATTATCCTAGCATGGTTATATCCCCCCTTTTGGGGAAACTCAAGGAAACACAAGGGAGGACATTTCCCGTTTGTGGGGGACTCATGTTGATTTTTCACTAAGCTAGGCTCAAGCATGAAGTTCATTCCAATTTTAGCATTTTACTTGAACCATAGACAATCGCAGTTACACAATTTGTTGCAGTAACCAAGATCACAAGAAGAAACACCATGCACAAGTACACAAGAAGAATCCTGGGAAACCCTTCTCAACAAGGGAAGAAAACCCAGCCAATCCTTTGCTATATTCTTCAAGAGAAAGACCTCCCACACCATAAACCTAGCAAAAGGGTTCTCACAAAACCTAGAAGGCTAGCGCCCAAGAGAGGTGTGCACTTCAACCCTAGAACTTGTACTTGCTGAAATTTCCAAAATCACACTTATATTATGTTTCATCAATGGGGAAATTACCTTTATTTATATTAGACTAGACATATCAAAAGCAGTGTTTATTGGCACAACAAGGCCGACCTCAATAACTCAAAATATAATTAATAATTACCATATTAATTATCTTTTACATTAATTATCTTTCACTTTATGGTGGGGCCAACCTGTACCCTTTACATCACAAGTAGGGTTACAGGTAAGTCTGACTCTTGGACAATATAGTAAGGGATCTCATACACCCACTAGTGCTCAGCCACTAGGGGCACGTCCACATGTGCTTAGCCACAGGGACATCCAAGTCCCTATCTCACTGCTTCTCACAAGAGAATCATCAGAATACACACTCACTAGTGATCAGCCACTAGGATCAGGTCCACCTCTCTGCTCACCCACAGGAACGTCCTACTCAGCAGATCTCTGTCTCACTGTGTGATCCAGGTGGATATCAGTGGCCACCCACCTTTTCCAACTGGCTCAAAACAGTTTGTTGGCAATTTTGGTAATTTGCTATTTTTAGCAGTTTTTAACTTCCGGGGCCATTTTGAGGGCCTAAATGAAGGTCTTTCAGAATCGATCTTTTCAATGATAGTCGAAGGCTCTAATTGAACCCCCAAAATGAATATCCTCGACGATACCTTTCCAACAAGCTATCGTGCGCCCCAAACGGAGATCGTATGCAAAAGTTACAACCCTGGGAAGTTGATATACTAACTTACCCAAACGGGACCCACATGACTTTTGGCACTTCATCTCCTAGGGTTAGGTTTTTTGGATGTCTAAGGTTTGTGACATTCTGGTTTGTTGTAAAAAAGGGCCTTCAGCGCCTCATTGTAATCATCTTCTTGCAAATGAACGCAACCGTCACATCTCTTCTCAGAGATAAATCGCCACCATTCCAGCAAGCTTGTTTTCTATTGCATTTTACAGTTTCAGCTTATTTCCTTATTGAATAGAAAATCAGTTTTATTGTATCTTTGTTATTCTGTGTTAAGCATCTTTTAATAATCTGTATTCATTTCGTTATGCTCATAAAATCCGAATCAGTGGTATCAGAGCGATCTGCTCCTTGTCGTCTTAATGCATGTCCCCAACAAGGTCAAGGTACAAAGAATTGGGTCTTGAGCTTGTTTCTCTTGAGGACAAAAGCTCTCGCATGCCCAAGCGACCTCTCATGGAAGGAGAAAAGAAAGTTGACAGGACAAGAGATCCTTTCAAAATGTTGCTTGAGGAAGCCCTCACGCAACAAAGGAACAAGATGATGGATAGTTTCGCACAAATCTTTCGGCGGCTACCAACAGGCGACGCATCTTCCTCGAGCGGAAGCGTCGCCCCCTTCAAGGTACAAATAAACTTCGATATTCCTATATTTGAAGGTTAGATAGACGCAGAGGATGTAGACAAGTGGTTGAATCTACTAGAAGGGTATTTTTCTGTTCATAACTTTTTGAATAGAGAAAAGATTACTTTTGCGCTCCTCAAAGTTGTTCCTCGTGTCAAAGATTGGTGGGAAACTTTCTGTAAGCAAAAGGAAATAAAAAAACCCTCATTATTTACAGTCAGAGCCACCTGGGAATCCTTCAGGGATGCTATTAAGGAACAATAGTACCCTGTCGGAAGTTATGACGACTTGTATACCAAATGGACCACACTGCGGCAAGAAAGAGACCAAGCAGTGCTAGAGTATCAAGTTGGGTATCAAAGATTCGGAGCGACATATGGTGCTCAAGTATCGCGGTGCTCTGCATTGATACATACAGACCGAAATGGAATTTTTGGACATCTCGTCCTTGGGCGCGACCTACCGATATGCTGTGAAAATCGAGCAGAAGCTCAAACAAAAGACGCGGCAATTTGGGCCTGGGAACCCCTCATAGCAAAAGCCAAGAAAGGGCGGCCCCAACCCACATAACAAAGGACAGAGCAAAGATGCACAGTATCAAGACAACCAGTCCAAGCCGCAAGCAAAAAAGGACACCGGTAAGACAAAGAAAGATACCGGGAAGTGGTGTGACTTCCATAAGGGCACTTGGCATAACACTACTGATTGTTGCTCAAAGCAGTCATTGGTGGCCAAAGTGAAAACCTCTGAATCAGATGCAGGTTCTGACTCTAAGTCAGAACCAGAAAAAGGAAGACGGATCATTGACGCGGAACCCAGTGCCACCGTTGCTACCACCAAGCTCCAACCTGGTGAACCAGACGAGCCAGAAGAAGGTGAGCGTCTCTTCCATTCACAAATGTGGGTGAAAGGCACCCCGCTGCACTTCATCGTTGATAGCGATAGCCAGAAGAACCTCATCTCAGCAGAGGTTCTCAAGCGGTTGGCCCTGCCGACAACAGCGCACCCACAACCCTACACCATTGGATGGCTCCGCCAAGGAAGTGATCTTCGCGTCAGCCAACAGTGTCGACTATCGTACGGCATCAAGCCCTTCAAAGACGAGGTATTGTGTGATGTTGCTCCTCTCGAAGTTTGTAACGTTCTTTTTGGGCCAACCTTATTTATGGAAATGTCATGTTGTATATGAATCTAGGCCTCGTAGTGTTATTATTACTTTAAACAAGAAATTGTACAGGATACCCGAGGCAATCCCTCCTAGTGTTATTTCCTTGATCTATGCCAAGCAATGCATGAAGGTCATCTCTCAGACCGAGAAATTTGTCTTCTTCGCGATTCGCTCTCAGAGTGAGCGAAAGATCGTAGCCACATCCAGGGCCTCTGTGATCTATCTCTCCACACAACAGAAGCAAGTGGATAAGGTCGTGGAAGAATACTCGGATATCTTCTCTTCTCCTACCGAGGTACCTCTGCACTGCTAGGTCAAGCATCCCATCGATCTAACCCCAGGCGCATCGCTACCCAATGGGTCAATCTACCGTCGCTCTCTGTTAGAAAACAAGGAGATCAAGAGGCAGATCCAAGAACTGCTCCACAAGGGGCACATCCATCCCAGCTCATCGCCTTGTGGGAGCCCAATCGTGCTGGTGCAAAAGAAAGACAGGACTTGGCGACTCTGCATTGATTACCGGGCCCTGAATAAAATCACAGTCCGAAACCGGTACCCGATTCCCCGAATCGACGACCTCCTTGATTAGCTCACGAGGGCCAAATGCTTCAGTAAGATTGATCTAAAGTCTGGCTACCACCAGGTCCCAATAGAACAGAGAAATGTATGGAAGACTGCCTTCAAGTCGAAAGGTCTTTTTGAATGGTTGGTCATGCCCTTTGGTTTGACAAATGCTCCAGCAACTTTTATGAGGATGATGAACGATATCCTACAACCTTTCACCAATACTTTTGTAGTGGTGTATCTGGATGACATCCTCATCTACAGCGAGACTTGGGCAAAACACTTGCAGCATATTCAGCAGGTTCTGCACACCCTGCGGCAACACAAACTATACGCAAACTTGGAAAAATGCTCCTTCAACGTGGACAAGGTCCATTACTTAGGCTACATCGTTGATCAGCATGGTGTGCATGTGGATCCAACCAAGATCCAAGTCATCCGTGACTGGCCAACCCCAACCACACTCACTGAACTTCAAAGTTTCTTGGGCCTTGTTATTGCACAGTTTGTAGATGGGAGAGAGGCTAAAGGATAGCAAGGTCAAACTGGCGAAACAGGAACCTTCCCCACCCAACGTCACCACAATGAGGAGGTTCTTTCTATTTAGGGAGGTTAGGCCCAGGGGAGACGTCCCCGGTGACCTGTGGCTTTGAAGAGGCAAAGGTTTAAAAGAAGTAAGATAGTTCCCCCTTCACAGATCACCACCCAAAAAGATAGTCTGGCC
>SNQJ01S0033054.1:0-31539 GCA_010110895.2 Picea sitchensis | reverse complement strand
TAGAGTAGGCTAGGTAGAGTAGGATAGGCTAGGCTAGGCTAGGTACACTAGGCTAGGATAGAGTAGACTAAGCTAGGCTAGGTTAGGCTAGGTAGAGTAGGCTACGATAGAGTAGGCTAGGCTAGGTAGAGTAGGCTAGGATAGAGTAGTCTAGGCTAGGTAGAGTAGGCTAGAATAGAGTAGTCTAGGCTAGGCTAGGCTAGGTAGAGTAGGCTAGGTAGAGTAGTCTAGGCTAGGCTAGGCAGAGTAGGCTAGGTAGAGTAGGCTAGGCAAGCTTAGGCTAGGATAGAGTAGGCTAGGAAAGGTAGAGTAGGCAAGCTTAGGCTAGAATAGAGTAGGCTAGGCTAGGTAGCCTAGGATAGAGTAGGTTATACTAGTCTAGGATAGGATAGAGTAGGCTAGGCTAGGACATGATAGAGTAGGCTAGGGTAGGCTAGAGTAGGATAAGCTTGTCTAGGGTAGGGAAGGCTAGAGTAGGATTGGATAGGCTGGGCTAGAGTAGGATAGGCTAGGCTAGGCTAAAGTAGGATAGGCTAGAGTAGAGTAGAATATTATAAAGGAGGCTAGGAAAGATTAGGCTAGAGTAGGCTAGGCTAGGCTAGGCCAGGCTAGGATAGGCTAGGGTGAGCTAGGCTAGGTTAGGCTAGACTATGCTAGGGTAGGCTAGTCCAGGCTAAGCTTAGCTAGGCTAGGCTAGGTTAGAGTACGCTAGGATAGAGTAGGCTAGGCTAGGATAGAGTAGGCTAGGCTAGGCTAGTTAGAGTAGGCTAGGCTAGTCTAGTCTAGGTAGAGTAGGCTAGGCTAGGCTAGGATAGAGTATGTTAGGCTAGGACAGAGTAGGCTAGGCTAGGCTAGGCTAGGATAGACTAGACTAGGCTGAACTAGGCTAGGATAGTGTAGGCTAGTCTAGGTAGAGCAGGCTAGGCTAGAATGGGTAGAGTAGGCTAGGCTAGGCTAGCATAGGATAGAGTAGGGTAGGCTAGGATATGATAGAGTAGGCTAGGCTTGTTAGAGTAAGTTGGGATAGAGTAGGCTAGGCTAGGCAGAGTAGGCTAGGATAGAGTTGGCTAGGCTAGGCTAGGTTAGGTAGAGTAGGCTATGAAGAGTAAGCCAGGCTAGGCTAGGCTAGGTAGAGTAGGCTAAGGTAGAGAAGGCTAGGCTAGGTAGAGTAGGCTAGGTTAGAGTAGGCTAGGATAGAGTAGGCTAGGCTAGGCTAGGCTAGTCTAGGTTAGAGTAGGCTAGGCTAGGCTAGGCTAGGATAGAGTAGGCTAGTCTAGGATAGGCTAGGTAGAGTAGGCTAGGATAGAGTAGGCTAGGCTAGGTAGAGTAGGTTAGGCTAGGATATAGTAGTCCATGCCTAGTAGAGTAGGCTAGGATAGTGTAGGTTAGGCTAGGCTAGGTAGAGTAGGCTAGGATAGAGTAGGCTAGGCTATGTAAAGTAGGCTAGAGTAGGCTAGAGTAGGCTAGGCTAGGATAGAGTAGTCTAAGCTAGGTAGAATAGGCTAGGATAGAGTAGGCTAGGCTAGGCTTGGCTAGGTAGAGTAGTATAGGCTAGGTAGAGTAGGCTATGCTATGCTAGGCTAGGCTAGGTATGCTAGGCTAGGCTAGGCTAGGTAAGGCTAGGCTAGACTAAGCTAGGCTAGGTATAGTAGGCTAGGTAGAGTAGGCTAGGCTAGGCTATGTTAGGCTAGGTAGAGTAGGCTAGGCTAGGCTAGGCTAGGTAGAGTAGGCAATAGTAGGCTAGGCTAGGTAGAGTAGTCCAGGCTAGGATAGAGTAGTCTAGACTAGATAGAGTAGGCTAGGATAGAGTAAGCTAGGCTAGGTAGAGTAGGCTAGGCTAATCTAGGCTAGGCTAGGCTGAACTAGGCTGAACTAGGCTGAGCTAAGCTAGGCTAATCTAGACTAGGCTAGGCTAGGCGAGAGTAGGCTAAGCTAGACTAGGATAGGCTATGCTAGGCTAGAGTAAGCTAGGGTAGGTAAGAGTAAGTTAGGCTAGGCAAGACAGGCTAGGTTAGGATAGGTTGTTCTAGGCTAGAGTATGCTAGGCTAGTCTAGGATAGGTTAGGATTAAGTAGACTAGTTTAGAGTAGGCTACACTAGAGTAGGCAAGGTTAGTCTAGGTTGGTGTAGATAGAGTAGGCTAGGCTAGAGTAGGCTATGTTAGATTAGGCTAGAGTAAGGTAGGCTATAGTATGCTATCATAGGCAAGAGTAGTCTAGGGTAGGCTAGAGGAGGATAATATAGTCTACGGTGGGGAAGGCTAGAGTAGGATAGGATAGGCTGGGCTAGAGTAGGATAGGCAAGGCTCGGCTAAAGTAGGATAGGCTAGAGTAGAGTAGACTAGGATATGATAAAGGAGGCTAGGATAGGTTAGGCTAGAGTAGGCTAGGATAGGCTAGGCTAGGGTAAGCTAGGCTAGGTTAGGCTAGATTATGCTAGAGTAGGCTAGTCCAGGTTAAGATTAGCTAGGCTAGGCTAGGCTAGAGTAGGCTAGGCTAGGTAGAGTAGGCTAGGATAGAGTAGGCTAGGCTAGGTTAGATAGAGTAAGCTAGGTTAGTCTAGGCAAGGTAGAGTAGGCTAGGTTAGGCTAGGCTAGGATAGAGTAGTCTAGGCTAGGTAGAGTAGGCTAGGATAGAGTAGGCTAGGCTAGGATAGTTAGAGTAGGCTAGGCTAGTCCAGGCAAGGTAGAGTAGGCTAAGATAGAGTAGGCTAGGCTAGGATAGAGTAGGCTAGGCTAGGTAGAGTAGGCTAGGCTAGGCTAGGTTAGGAAGAGTAGGCTAGGATAGAGTAGGCTAGGCTAGGCTATGATAGAGTAGACTAGGATAGGTAGAGTAGGCTAGTCTAGGTTAGGTAGAGTAGGCTACACAGAGTAAGCTAGGCTAGGCTAGGTAGATTAGACTAGGTAGAGTAAACTAGGATAGAGTAGGCTAGGTAGAGTAAGATAGGCTAGGATAGGTTAGGTAGAGTAGGCTAGGTAGAGTATACTAGGATAGAGTAGGATAGGCTAGGTTGAGTAGGCTAGGATAGAGTAAGCTAGGCTAGGCTAGGCTAGATATAGTAGGCTAGGCTAGGTAGAGTAGGCTAGGCTAGGTAGAGCAGGCTAGGATAGAGTAGGCTAGGCTAGGTTAGGCTAGGTAGAGTAGGCTACGCTAGGCTAGGCTAGGTAGAGTAATCTAGGTAGAGTAGGCTAGGCTAGGCAAGGCTAGGTAGAGTAGGCTAGGCTAGGCTAAGATAGGCTAGGCTAGGTAGATTAGGCTAGGCTAAGCTATGCTAGAATAGAGTAGGCAAGGCTAGGTAGAGTAGGCTAGGCTAGGCTAAGATAGGCTAGGCTAGGTAGATTAGGCTAGGCTAGGCTATGCTAGAATAGAGTAGGCTAGGCTAGGTAGAGTACGCTAGGCTAGGATAGAATATGTTAGGTGAGGTAGAGTAGGCTAGGCTAAGCTAGGCTAGGTAGAGTAGGCTAGGATAGAGTAGGCTATTCTAGGATAGGATCGAGTAGCCTAGGCTACGTAGAGTATGCTAGGCTAGGATAGAGTAGGCTAGGCCAGATAAAGTAGGCTAGGATAGAGTAGGCTAGGCTAGGATATAGTAGGCTAGGTAGAGTAGGCTAGGCTAGTCTAGGATAGAGTAGGCTAGGTTAGGTAGAGTAGACTAGGCTAAGATAGAGTAGGCTAGGCTATGTAGAGTAGGCTAAGCTAGGCTAGGCTAGGTAGATTAGGCTAGGTAGAGCAGGCTAGGATAGAGTAGGCTAGGCTAGGTTAGGCTAGGTAGAGTAGGCTAGGCTAGGCTAGGCTAGGTAGAGTAGGCTAGGCTAGGCAAGGCTAGGTAGAGTATGGTTTGAGATACCTTGGAGATGCTAAAGTAAAGTTGCAGGGGTATTTAGACTCAAATTAGGTAGGAAGTGTAGCAGAAAAGAAAAACACCTCAAGGTGTCGCTTTAGCTTGGGATCAACAATGATACCTTGGTTTAACAAGAAGTAGACTCTTGTGGCTCTTAGCTTAGCGAGGAAAAATACATGGCAACTAGTACTGCTAGTTGTGAGGCCATCTGGCTTTACAAGTTACGTGCAGGATTGTTTGATCAGAAGTTGGACCACCTAGTCATTTACTGTGATAATCAGAGTTGTATCAAATTCTCTGAGAATCCAATGTTTCATGATAGGTTCAAGCACATAGAGATTAGATACTACTTCATATGAGATAGGATTCAGAAGGGAGTAGTGAAGCTCCAATATATTTCCATGGATTAGGAGGTAGTTGATATTCCGACCCTGCCCTTAGTGAAAGGGAAGTTTGAAGCATTTACATAGATATTTGGATTGGTGTAGAATTCATTCCTTGCAAAGAGGGAGTGTTGAGAAATGTAGCTTGAGCGAGAAATTTTAGCACAGGTTCAATGTGAATGTGCAGGAAGTGGTTCGAGGCATTTCTTTGGTGACCACCTAGGAAAAGTGGTCACTAATTCTGTCTTGTAATTTCACTTGAAAAATACAATAAAAATGAAAGTCTAATGTTTTGAAGTTAAATTAGTCTTAGCGATCTAGATGAAATGTTCCAGAAGTTCTAGAACCTTAGCGACTTAGATTAGGATTTGATATTAGCCGTACGTCTCAAGATTGAGATAGGTGGTAGCTAAGATTGAGGAGATTAGTTATTTCTCTCAAAGCATAAAGAGAACAAGATAAGAGAAGTCAATCTCATATATGAGAAGAGGGAAAGAGAGAGCAGGAGAAGGTCATAGTGCATTCAAGGAGAAGGAGAGTATATTGTTGAAGTGGTTAACAAGTACAACAACCCATACACTGTTGTAGTAGTCTTTTCCATGCATAGGCCATACACCTTCAGGTTTGCAGGTTTTACCCCTTTAGATTTGTAGGCCATACTTTATCTTGTGTGATTACTTAAGTTTGCTTCAATGTTGAGAGGAGAGGAAGAGCGATCTGTAGTTTAGAATAGTTAGGAAAAGAGCAGGCTGTACTCTTGTAGCTACACCTTTCTTACACAAGTTGTACACATCATATCTAGGATCTTTTATTGACAGTACAATTGTTGGTTAATGCAGACTGCAGAGGTCACCTTGTAATATTTGATCAAAGTAATGAAAATCTTATTGGAAGGAGAAATCTCTATGTATGCATTTTTTTCTTCCACTGTCCATTTTTCAGCTATTGTGTGATGGATGCAATGTTCAGAAATTTAATTTTTTTCCTTTAAATAAATCTTGTTGAGTTATTTAATGAGAGAACATTAGGACAACAATCACCTAGGCTTGAGAAATTCACACATGAAGGTAGGACATCTCCATCAAAAGAGGAAGAAGACTATGTCAAGGCTCNTCTCAAGATTGAGATAGGTGGTAGCTAAGATTGAGGAGATTAGTTATTTCTCTCAAAGCATAAAGAGAACAAGATAAGAGAAGTCAATCTCATATATGAGAAGAGGGAAAGAGAGAGCAGGAGAAGGTCATAGTGCATTCAAGGAGAAGGAGAGTATATTGTTGAAGTGGTTAACAAGTACAACAACCCATACACTGTTGTAGTAGTCTTTTCCATGCATAGGCCATACACCTTCAGGTTTGCAGGTTTTACCCCTTTAGATTTGTAGGCCATACTTTATCTTGTGTGATTACTTAAGTTTGCTTCAATGTTGAGAGGAGAGGAAGAGCGATCTGTAGTTTAGAATAGTTAGGAAAAGAGCAGGCTGTACTCTTGTAGCTACACCTTTCTTACACAAGTTGTACACATCATATCTAGGATCTTTTATTGACAGTACAATTGTTGGTTAATGCAGACTGCAGAGGTCACCTTGTAATATTTGATCAAAGTAATGAAAATCTTATTGGAAGGAGAAATCTCTATGTATGCATTTTTTTCTTCCACTGTCCATTTTTCAGCTATTGTGTGATGGATGCAATGTTCAGAAATTTAATTTTTTTCCTTTAAATAAATCTTGTTGAGTTATTTAATGAGAGAACATTAGGACAACAATCACCTAGGCTTGAGAAATTCACACATGAAGGTAGGACATCTCCATCAAAAGAGGAAGAAGACTATGTCAAGGCTCCAATGTCTAGTCTTCAAGCATGGAAAAGAGTGCAACAAACCCCCTCAAGTGTGGAAAACTCCTCAAAATTGTACAACGACTAAGGAAGAGGCCTCCAAATGTGGCACATGTGGCTCAAAGAGTGAGTCGTCTTCTCAAAATGACGGTGAATGATCCAAATGAGGCCTCCAAGGTGCAATGATCTCCCTAAAAAAATTCTAATGATCATATCCCATGAAGTGAGGGGTCAAATTGTCCTCAAAATATTGTGTGATGGATGTAATGTTCAAAAATGTAATTTTTTTCCTTTAAATAAATCTCGTTGAGTAATTTAACGAGAGAAAATTAGGACAACAGTCACATAGGCTTTAGAAATTCACACATGAAGGTAGGAAATCTCCATCAAACGCAGAAGAAGACTATGTCAAGGCTCCAACGTCTATCCTTCAAGCATGGAAAAGAGTGCAATGAACCTCCTCAAGTGTGGAAAACTCCTCAAAATAGTGTAAAGACTAAGGAAGAGGCCTCAAAATGTGGCACATGTGGCTCAAAGAGTGAGACATCTAGTCAAAATGATGGTCAATGATCTCCCTAAAAACATGCTAATGATCATATCCCATGAAGTGAGGGGTCAAACTATCCTCCAAATATAGATCCATGTACAAGGGAAGCCAACGACCTCATGAAGAAGGGGATGACTCCTATAAAATGATGATGTATGCCTCCAAATGTGTGCTAAGAGAGGAAGTGCTTCACTTAGGATGATGAATCATCCTCTAAGAAACCACCATGTATGTGAAAGAGCCCTAAAAAAGGCAAGGTGCTCCTAGGGAGGGCCCCTCAATCATCCAAATGCATAAAAATATGTAGAAGGGGGAGGGCGCTCCACATGAGGGTGTATCTCATGATTTAATGTGTCAATAACATGTCAAATAACTCCCAAAGTTCTAGGGAATTCATCACCTAGGCCAAAGTGTGATATACATGCATAGATCCATGCTTATGATTAAAAGGGGAAGTGTGTTGTAGGTATGTAACCTTTACAACAACATGGCACACCTTTTACAAAGAGGTAAAATATGAAAAAATCTAAGGGAACTCTAAGACATGTGTCCCAATAGACCCATCCCAAGACTCTCACACACCCACCTTGACCATTAATGATCACAGTTAGATGGCTAGAATATGGGCAGGACTAGCCTCGAAATGGAACCTAGAAGGATGTGCCATGACCAACCAAAAGGGTCTAGAGAATCACCTAAGTATAAAAACCACTTTACATAGATCAATAGGCATAGTCTAATAAAAAATACAACTGATACATTGCCACAACATTTGGTTCATCATGCTACACCAAATAACCCTCTAAAGTCATGAAGGCACAAGTGATCATGGATCACCAAGTTTGGACATCTACTCAAAAGGACATGCGATAGAATCAACTCTGATGCTCAAACAATTGGGAAAAAATGGATTACCCTAATGCAAATATGGGGGGTAACTATTGGCTCCAACTTGGTGACATGTACTCTACGTGAGAGTGCATGAGAACTCCATAATATGAAAACTTGACAAATTGAAACAATCTCACAAAATATAGGTTAGATCCTGGAGAAGGACAAAGACACGAGTGCCTTGTCCCTACCCATATAATATAGAATCAAAGCATTAAAGTGCATGTGTACCAGTCAGATCAAAATTTGACATGATTAAAGGAAGATGCAGGAAAAATGAAGGCATCAATCAAATGCATGAAGACACAATTCTAATGCATGAGGACATAAATGAAATGCATGAAAATAAATCCTAATGCTCATGCTAGAGAGATTATTCATCCTATCCTAACTTACTTGGAAGCCCCATGTCATCAGATGTTATCATGCAAGAATAATTTCAATATTTTCCCGTTCATGGGCAACAACACTTTCTCTCCATCAAAGTGACTGAGTGTTAGCACACTTTTTCACCTTCCAATCAGATCTGATAATTAAAAATAAACGATAGAAAAGTGGTTAATTCAAGGAGAGAATGCCCCAAATTGTCACGAGAAAACCTCCTCTCTGTTCAGGCTGGTGCGTGCCAACTTCAAGGGGGAGTCCCTAGGTACTGGGCTGCTGATCTTCGATCTGAAATATGTCTTGGATAGCATGCAAAGACCCCACCAAGACGTTAGGAAAAGATAGTTTTAATTCTCTTGGAAGGAATTTGTAGTATTAGCGTGAGAAATATGAAAGAAATAGAAGGGAAAGCCACTTAAAAGATAGAGAATTATCACAATAAATGGTAATGAACTATTAATTCAATGCGTAAATAGAGAATACAATACCGACAAGAGTTAAAGCTTGAAAATAAGCACAACATTTTTTTATTAATGGCTGCCAAAGGGATGATTTCACCACATCAACAAGCACAAGAATCAACATTGTGATTATCCTCACACACAGAAAGAGTAGCTGGTCTAAGAAGAATGAGAATAGAGAGAGAGAATATGAGAGCTGTTATTGCAAAAATTTGACCTTAAATAATGAGGAGAAGCCTCAATATATAGCAGGGGCGCACTTCTCAATGCAATAATAGGAGGAAAAATCCCAAGAAAATCTAAGAGTAATGCACATGAGGATGAGTAAAAATCGTGTGTGTGGAAGAGGGAGATAAACTCACACATGGAAGATAAACAATGCACGGGAGATGTTGATGTCCTTATACACACCTGGGGTAACGTGGAAGAAACCTTCAATCCACTTGGTGTGTCCTTAGGGGAAAGTTTCGATTCAAGGTGGTGTCACTTGATCCTCAACTCCTCCGTCTAGGCCAACTCCTAGCGAAGCCAAGGGGGGTAGTCCCTATAAAAATAATCTAAGGCTCTTTTAAACTAAGAAAGAAAAAAAACTTATTTATAGGACTTTATTGTTTGAAATAAAACAAAACATTCAACAATTAACATTCATCATCATTTGAGATAATCACATAAAATACTTGTCCATAAACAAGCATATATCAAAGGATACAAGATCTGCAAGATTTAAGCATAAAAGTTAGACAAGTTGCATGAATGTAAAAGATTGCTCACATAAAAATATAACAATTATACTAGTGCCTTAAAAGGAGTCATGGGCAATTGTTGATCCAAAGTTTTATTAAGATAAATTAAAATTCAGTTAATGAGAGAATTTTACTTGCAAAGAAAGTAAATGTTTGTCTAAACTAGATTTGGTCCTTACAAAAGGTCTCTAAAGTGGAGGTTGAGCAATGCCGCAGATCCAACAGGGTAAACCCTCTAATTTAATACACAAGCTCAAGAAAATGTGGGGGGATCCGATAGGGAGAACCTATATCTCAAATTTTCCGCCAGATAACCTCACAAATCCTCTTACGTTTCCACTAAAGCGAAGATTTCTTGTAAGATTTTCCTAATTAGACTACAAACAAGGTTCAATTACTTTGCAATACTTGAAAGAGACAAATTATGTACCCTTCTTTGTAAAAAAGAACTTGCAAAATAAACTTGAAAAATGAAAGATCTTTGCAACACTTAAATTTAGTACCCTGCTTTGTAATTGAAAGATAAATTGCAAGATATTTAGAAATTGCAAGGTTGCAAGATTTATTGTTGAAAGAACTCTAAAACATGCATAAACGATTGCAAATTCATTTTAATTAATCATGCATGTGGAATATGAGTGTTTATGTGTGTTCGATTTACTTGACTTGTGTATTTGAGATAATAGATTTAGACATGCAAAAGAACGCCAAACCAAGAACACAAATCCCCCTAATGGGGATGGAGAAACTGGGAACAAAAGGGCCCGCTTTTATTGCAACTATTACACTGAGAACAAAGTTCTTTTTGGGCTTAACTTTGAAGAAAGGATCCTTATCAATTTTGGATCTTGAAGAAATTACAAGAAAAGGAGAAGGAGAGAAACTTCGTTGATGAAGTAAAAACCCCCCGGGGTGCTCCAAAAGCCTTGACTTTGAAAAAATTTGACAGAATATCCCATTGTACCTATTATTTCTGCAAGAAAACAACGAACAAATCTTGTTAAAAGATGACGAAAAATATTTTAAAACTAAAAAAATTTTATCAAAATTTTTTAGAAAATTTTCTAAGGCAAAAAATTGAAATTTTTAGACTTTTTGACACTTTGCATGGACCTAATCCAGGCTCTTCTAGCTGTTTATGTTTTCTGTCCTAAAACAGAAAACATAGGGCATCTAGATAGCTTGATTTTAAATGCAAAACAAGACACTTAAATAGCTTAAAATCTAGAAGAAAATAGGCTAGACAATGTCTTATATCTACTTCTTTAAATTGAAAGAATTTTAAATTAGATCTAGATACTTTGCATGCAAAAGAAACTAAGTTAAACTTTTATATTTGAACTAAATTCTCAAGCATGCATGAAATAAGTAACCAAATAATTTTGAAGAAGTTTGAGAGGGAGAAAAGAAAAAACTCTTTTTTTTTTTTTCAAAAATTGAAAACTGTGGGCTATGGGGTCCTTTGATGAAGTGTAGAGGGAGCTCTATCCTTTGAAAATCTTGGACAATGATGGTTGAAGAAACAACCAATCAATCCTCCAAGCTTGAGGAACCTGCAAACAATGTACTTCAATCCTGCAAACACTTGTTAAAAGGTCTTCCCTACACAAAACAACAACTCAAATATGCATGTTAATTTAACCGAAAASAAGACATGCAATACAAAAGCTAGATGTTCAATAGAAAAKAAATGAGATTGATCAAAATAGATTTATCTCACTCTACTATATGATAGCATACCTTCAAAGCCTTGCAAATATATTACAAAATTGAAGCATAAGATACAAGTTACCTCATAATAATAGAACTAGATCCAAGCATCCACACATAGCATCAACACCAATGGAACTCCAAAGTCTTCTTTATTCAAATTAGAAATGATTCAATGATACAATAATGGTCTATCTTCCCAAAGATCCAAATCTACGAATGGAGGAGGGGTAGCCTTGGCTATATAGCATAGGTGGTGATAACTCCAAAGAAGGGACACGCTAGGGTTTAGGTTATGCGTGAGTGAGAGAGGAGATGCGTGGGGTTAAGGGTAGAGATGGGTGAGTGGATAGAGAGATGTGTAGAGTGGAGGGTGAGTGAAGTGAGGTGATGGGTGAGTGAGGTGGAGTGAAGTGGGAGAGATTGGAGTGAGGTGGAGTGGAAGGGGTATTTAGGAGATGCACTTGTGCCTTGGGATGTGCGCCATCCATCTAGGATGTGCGCCATCCATCTAGGATGTGCCATCTCACTAAGTGGGGTCGAGTCCCCACTTTGGGATCTCCTCCATGCAATTAAACTCCAGTGAAGTCATCCTCACCTTTACTTAACTTGCCTAGGCCTCCATTCAATTGGGGACATGAGAAAAACATGTTTCCAACATGTCCCCCAGTTCTCCTAAAAAATAGGAAATGAATTTAATTACCCCTTTTTCATAAATTTCATTTTTTAGTGATAATAATCACTTTTTTGTCTCGAAAGATGGGAAATAGGGGTTTACATGATACTCTGGACTGGAAAATGACCATAAATATGGCATCTGACAATTTTTGATGCCATATTTTTACAATTTATTGACTCAGAATTAAAAAATTCCATTTCTGCGGTAATTTAGTTAATTCACTGAAACATTAAAAAAAACCTATCAAACCTAGTTGCAATTTCCAACTGACTCAATCAAGATGACCTAATATGAGCTCATATACATTTAGATACTAGACATTGGTTTTCCATGCCAAGGCCTAACCACCAACACATACTCCAACTCTAGAGTCCGTCTTATGAGTGAAAAAACTTAGAAATTATTTAATTGCTCACAAAGGCAAGCAGAAAAAATAATTAACAAGTGAAAAAAAACCACTCTAGAGTACATGCTCGTGCCTAGGTCTTATGTGGCCAATAGCCTTTTACAATATCTCATAGTCAGGTGATCATTTATTACAATGGTGGAAATGCGGAAAAATGTGGTGTTTTGCAAGACCGGTTGAACTCTGAACTCTGTCATATGAGCACTGATTGCTCATTCTTTGGCGGCTCTTCAGGAAATCCAGCTTGTGCAAACTGGTGGATAATAGGAGAGACAGACGTGTAAGAGAGAGATAAACAAAGGTGTGAGGGTAATGGAAAGTGAGATATATGAGGTAAGGTAAATAATAAAAATATGAGAGAAGGAAGTGTGCATGGGGATAATAAGGGAGTTAATGCACATTAATTAATTAATGCACTAGAAAATAGGAGAGAGTAAGAAGTGCACTACGATTTAGGAATTTAGGGGAAATATGCTTTATATAAGTAGGGGATAAGGAGGAGAATAGGGATAATTTTAGGGATAATTATGCTATAGAATAGGAATTTAGAAAGGGAGGCACATTAAAGAATGAATGCACTAGAAAATAGGGAAGAAGGGAGGCACATTAATGCTAAAAAATAGGGAAAATGGAGGCTCATTAAGACAATAAGCTAGAAAATAGGGAGAGAGAGGAGTTAGGCTAAGAAATAGGGAGAGAGAAGATGTTAAATAATAGGGAAAATGGAGGCACATTAAAACAACGTGCTAGAAATTAGGAAAAATGGAGGCTCATTAAGAAAATGAGCTAGAAAATAGAGAGAGGGAGAGGAGTTAGGCTAAAAAATAGGGAAAAGGGAGGCACATTAGTGCTAGAAAATAGGGGAAAAGGGAATTGAGGGAATAATAAGGCCCACATCTCAAGGAAAAAGGAGAAAGAAGGCACATGTGTGAAGAATAAAAGAATTTAATGCATGGAAAGTGGTATATATGGAAAGTGAAGGAAAATAAAGTATGTTAGGATTTAACTAGCCCAAACTCCCCCTTGTGTTGAATTTCTCCTTTCACTAAAGAGAGGGAGGGTTTATCTGAGGTGATAGTGGGTAAGATCTCTGGCCGTTATTGTCATCCAGTGGATTGGGTCGGGCTTTGCCCAACCTACAGTTTGCGTGATAACAATGTCAACATCCAACATTTACTTAAGTTCTTCTTGTACCAAGGGTGCTAACTTATAATTTATTTTCCTAAGTTTCTGTCGAAATATCTCTTCAATCCTTACATCAACTAGTGTCGTGTTCTATCATATTTGAGTTTCACTAGTAATTGCTAGTTAGTCACTTTCATATTTACTATAATTTTAGCATCTTATTTAGCAGCTTTAAACTATCATTTACTCGTTGATATATATTTATGTTAACTACTGCATACAGGGTCATCAATCTTAACTTGCTTGTCCATTGGATTGTTTAGCTTGTACCTTGTCTTTTCTTGTGTCTTAGGAAAGTACAACCATCTTCTACGGGTACTCAAATACTTGGCAACCATAAACCACCTCCGAAGCTCATTGTCAAGCCACTCTCCAATTAGTAACTTGACCTATAGGAACATCTCTTCATAAGTATCAATTTCCATCTCATTTCCCCCCTAGGGTCACTCGAGACTCCCCCTTGTGTCGAAATTCTCCTTTCACTAAAGCAAGGGAGGGTTTATCTGAGGTGATAGTGGGTAAGCTCTCCCACTGTTATCGTCATCTAGTGGATTGGGTCAGGCTTTGCCCAATCTACAGTTTGTCTGATAACAATGTCAACATCTAACATTTACTTAAGTTCTGCTTGTACCAAGGGTGCTAACTTAGAATTTATTTGCCTAAGTTTTTGTCAAAAAGGCTTTGTGTCTTTCTTGAGGAGGATTGTGTGTTGAAATACATCTTCTTTATATGATTTAAGTTCATCGTAGGTGAAATAAAACACATCCCTATACTCTTGGACAAGGCTTATCAATTATTTTATTCCTTTCTTTGAGGTTCCGTTTCCAATTTTTATTAATCTATGTTCCTCTTCTATCCCAATATTTATTTTAAGATAGTCCCTAGGCTTTACTACTTTTTTTCTTTTTGTGCATATCTTTCCTATAAAAAATATGCTCTAATGCCATAATCCCTCTAGGGACTAGATTCTTTATGGGATTCTCCTCTTCAAGATATTCCTTCCCTTATTCCTTATAACTGACATTGAAACCAGAAAACTCTTGAACATTGTGAATAAACCTTAGAATATGCTCATCATTTATGAAAACCTGCCAATGACTTATGTTGTCCGGAACTGAAGGCCTGAATTTTTTTTCCATTTTACCTTGACCGTTTAACAAATCCTTTGAAGGTTGAAGGGTTGAAGCTGAAACAACCAAACTATTATGTTCTCTAGGAATTGATATGAGGTTCACAACACCAAACAATTCTATGGTGTCCCAGATAACATTTCTATGCATTTTCAATCTTTCACTCCTACATGCAAATTTGTTCTTTACTTGAAGAATTACCAAATCAAAGTCACCTTTAATGTTTAAAATTTTGACTCCCGTGTCTTTGGTAATTTCTAATCCTAGTAAGAGTGCTTCATACTCAGCCACATTGTTGGTTGCATCAAATTCTAACCTCAAAGCAAAGTTATAGGATTGCCATGTTGGATATTTTAACACAATCCCTGCCCATTTACCCGATCTTGAGTGTGTACCATCAAAATTAATTTTACATGTTTTATCACTGATTTTTTCATCTTTAAATTTTTCCTTAACTGGTGCTAGGAAGTTAGAACATAATAAAAAGCTACCCATATCAGTCACATGATAAACAAATTTGTTCATGGGCTCTTTAGGATCTTCTATATGGAACTTCCTTTCCTTCTCTCTAAGAAGTCTAACAGATCCAGATGATGGACTAAGAAGTGGGATGGTTGCATATGATAGGTCCATTTGAATACAGCCTCCTATAGTGGCAGCCCATTTCCTAGATAAAAGCATGCCCCATGCATCAGGTACATCAATCACTAGAACATCCATCTTGAAAGCGATATTTGGGTATAAAACCAAATTAACTTGTAGATCTATGATTACCCCATGAGTTTCNTGGCAGCCCATTTCCTAGATAAAAGCATGCCCCATGCATCAGGTACATCAATCACTAGAACATCCATCTTGAAAGCGATATTTGGGTATAAAACCAAATTAACTTGTAGATCTATGATTACCCCATGAGTTTCAATCTCCCTAGAGTCCATAGCACACACATTATGATAAGGTATTGTAACTTTAAGGCCCAATATTTCCATGATCTTTTTGGTCATGATGTTTGATGAAGGTCCCGAATCATACATACAATTATGAAACATAAGACCTTTTATTGCTAGAGATGCAAAGAAACGAGGGTTCTCCTCCTTTGTCCAATCCATATTGTGTAACACAACAGGTAGATCTTCATGATGCTCCATAGATTTTCCTTGATATTCGATAACACCTTTATCATTAGGAGCATTAATGGCTTTTAACTTCTCTTTCTGTGAAAGAATCTTGATGAGCTCTGGCACTGATCTATGATTACCCCGTGAGTTTCAATCTCCCTAGAGTCCATAGAACACACATTATGATAAGGTATTGTAAATTTAAGGCCCAATCTTTCCATTATGCAACATACAACCTTTTTATTGCTAGAGACGCAAAGAAACGAGGGTTCTCCTCCTTTGTCCAATCCATATTGTGTAACACAACAAGTATATCTTGATGATGCTCCTTATATTTTCCTTGATATTTGATAACACCTTTATCATTAGGAGCATTAATGTTTTTTAAAAACTTCTCTTTCTATGAAGGAATCTTGATGAGCTCTGGTACGGACACCAAAACCTTGGAATTTGAAATCTAATTGCCTAAGTCAATACTTAAATCTGCAATTGGAGGAGAGATTACTTTGGGAATGTTTTGATATGACTTGTTTGTATTATAATTCCCCCTCCTTTGATAGGTCACTCCTTTGTGTCTAGCCATGGCACTAAGCTGAATTGCATGATTAGATTCCATTCTTTTCATCATTTCAGTCAAATCTTTTAGAGGATCATGACAAGCATCATCATTGTCTGATGTTATTGCCTTTTCTTTATTATCTGATTGCTTTGAAGTATTGCCTCTAGTAAAACCAGGAAGGTTAGATTTTCCAGAAGCTTGCATGTTCTGATCAATTTTGATGGTTATTTATTGCATAGTTTTAAGATTTTTTGGTTCTTTATCTCTGAGTTGGTATCTCATTTCCCCATTGAAAGCCTCAACATAATAAATGGGAATGGAAGCAGTTGGAGGATTATAATCAATATGAAGACTTGTGACCAACTCATTAATTTTTTTGTTGAACTCCTCCATGTTCTCATTTTCATTCTTTTTAATACTATGGAGGGTTGCCAACAAATGTCGATGCTTTTTCTTATCTCCCCATATTTCCATGAATCTTTCTATCAGATCTTTGATGGTGGCATACTTATTATCATCCAAACTAGAAAACCAGTTAGAAGCATATTCTTCTAAGGATAAGGCAAAAAGATTCATCTTGATATCTTGATGGTTGTGAGTTGCACCACTACACCACTTATTAATGCATAAAGAAAATGATTTGTTATGAGCTTTAGCAGTAATAACATTATTTCCTTGAAAAGATGGTAATTTTTCTATAGTTTTTTCTAGAATAACATGAGGATAATCATTAATAGTAGAAAAATCAAGAGGCCTAAAGTAATCATCCATTTCTACTTTTGCAAAATTAAAAATTAAACTAGCATCTTTATAAAAAAGCAAGTGTATATAAAAAATGGACTCAGATGTTAATTGATCAAGGATTCTATGAGAAGAAAGTTTGGCTAACCTCCTCTTATAAACCTTTTCAGGTTCATGGATGAAATCAACCAATCCTTGTGAGTTCCTTCTTGTAGAAGACTTAGTCAAATTTGAATTAAGTGGAGTCACCAAATGATCGATTCTATTTATGATAAACAACAAGCATCAAAGACAAAGAAAAAAACAAAAGAGAAATCAAAATTCGTACTCCAGGAATAGAAAATTTTATCCACGAAAAGGACATCAAAGAATGTTGTTGCCTTTATACACACGTCAGGTTAATGTTGAAAAAATTTCAATCCACTGGGTGTGTTCTTGGGGGAAAGTCTCGAGTCAAGGTGTTGTCACCTGATCCTCAACTCCTCTGTCTAGGCCAACTCCTAGTGAAGCCAAGGGGGGTAGTCCCTAAAGAAAAATCTAAGGCTTGAAAACTAAGTCTAAGATTAAAATGAAATCTAGAAATTTATTTGAATCAACAACAAGATACAAGATCTACACTAACAACATATATGACTATCAATGAAATTTCTTATAGTAAATATATTCAAAGCATATAAAAAACTTGCAAGAAAGAGGTAACCTTAAGATAAGTACAAGTGATTTGAAATGAAAATTGATAAGCAAAATGATACTTCAGGATAAATGTAAAAGTTTATTTTATAACAACTTGAAGTAAAGTGGCTTTAAAATGAAGTAAAGCAATCCATATTATGTAACAAAACAGGTAGATATTCATGATGCTCCTTATATTTTCCTTGATATTTGATAACACCTTTATCATTACGAGCATTAATGGATTTTGACAACTTTTATTTCTGTGAAGGAATCTTGATGAGCTCTGGTACTGACACCAAAACCTTGGCATTTGAAATCTAGTTGCCTAAGTCAATAATTAAATCTGCAATTAGAGGAGAGATTACTTTGGGAATGTTTTGATATGAATTGTTTGTATTATAATCCCCCTTCCTTTGATAAGTCACTCCTTTGTGTCTAGCCATTTCAAAGATTTGTTCCATTGTAGGTTTCTTACCATGTAATCCAGTTGTATTGTCATATTCTTCAACCACTTTGTTGGCATCTTCACTTTTTTCTTTCATTTGTATCCAATAGTTCATTGATAACACAAGTGGTTTGATTACATTGTTTATATAATCAGAGTGTCTTGGATACCCAACAAAGTTGTTTGTTTAAGGAAATCCTTGCTCATTGACTTGGAAAAAAAATGGGCAAGTGGACTCTTCATGGAAATCCTCACAAGCTCTGCAGTAAGGAGGGGATTGTTCATTCACAACATTTGTAAATTCCAACTAATTAGATGGCCTTTGGTCTTGAGTAGGACCTTTTATTTTCCACCTTTTATTGTTGGGTCTATGATGAAATCTATTATTTTGGGCTGTCTCCATGGCTATCAATCTGTTTTACATGGCACTAAGATGAGTTGCATGATTAGATTCCATTCTTTTCATCATTTCAGTCAAAGATTTTAGAGGATCATGAGAAGTATCATTATTCTCCGATATTACTGCCTTTTCTTTATTATCTGACTGCTTTGAAGTATTGCCTCTAGTAAAACCAAGAAGGTTAGATTTTCCAGAAGCTTGCATGTTCTTATCAATTTTGATGGTTATTTCTTGCGCAGCTTTAAGATTTGTTGGTTCTTTATCTCTGAGTTGGTATCTCATTTCTCCATTTAAAGCCTCAATATAATAAATGAGAATGGACGCAGTTGGAGGCTTATAATCAGTATGAAGACTTGTGACCAACTCATTAAATTTTTTGTTGAACTCCTCCATGGTCTTGTTTTCATTCTTTTTAATACTATGGAGGGTTGCCAACAAATGTCGATGTTTTTTCTTATCTCCCCATCTTTCCATGAATCTTGCTATCAGATCTTTGATGGTGGCATACTTATTATCATCCAAACTAGAAAACCAGTTAGAAACATATTATTCTAAGGATAAGGCAAAAAAATTCAACTTGATATCTTAATGGTTGTGAGTTGCACCACTACACCACTTATTAATGCATAAATAAAATGCTTTGTTGTGAGCTTTAACAGTGATAGAATTATTTTCTTGAAAATATGGTAAATTTTCTATAGTTTTTTTTAGAATAACATGAGGATAACCATTAATAGTAGAAAAATCAAGAGGCCTAAAGTAATCATCCATTTCTACTTTTGCAAAATTAAAAATTAAACTAGAATATTTATCAAAAAGCAAGTGTATATAAAAAATGGACTCAAATGTTAATTGAGAAAGGATTCTATGAGAAGCAAGTTTGGCTAACCTCCTCTTATAAACCTTTTCAGGTTCAAGGATGAAATCAACCAATCCTTGTGAGTTCCTTCTTGTAGAGTACTTAGTCAAATTTGAATTAAGTGGAGTTGCCAGATGATCGAGTCTATTTATGATAAACAACAAGCATCAAGGACAAAGCAAAAGACAAAAAAAAATTCAAAAGTCATACTCCAGGAATAGAAAAGTTTATCCATGGAAATGACCTCAAAGAATGTTGTTTCCTTTATACACACGTTAGGTTAATGTGGAAAAAATTTCAATCCACTGGGTGTGTTCTTGGGGGCAAGTCTCGAGTCAAGGTGTTGTCACCTGATCCTCAACTCCTCTGTCTAGGCCAAATCCTAGCGAAGCCAAGGGGGGGTAGTCCCTAAAGAAAAATCCAAGGCTTGAAAACTAAGTCTAAGATTAAAATGAAATCTAGGAATTTATTTGAATCAACAACAAGATACAAGATCTACACTAGCAACATATATGATTATCAATGAAATTGCTTACAGTAAAGATATTCAAAGAATATAAAAAACTTTCAAGAAAGATGTAATCTTAAGATAAGTACAAGTTCTTTGAAATGAAAATTGATAAGCAAAATGATACTTCAAGATAAATGTAAAAGTTTATTTTATAACAACTTGAAGTAAAGTGGATTTAAAATGAAGTAAAGAGTCCAATGCCAAATTTCCAAATAGACTATTGCAAGATAACCAAGTATACTATTGCAAGATAGCCAAGTATTGATGCAAAATGTAAATGAAATGGAGATTGCAAGTGTTGTTGCAAATTTATCAAGGGTTGATTAATGTGAAAGTGACTTGTGCATTGTATGCAAAGTGTTACTGAAAATAAAGTTGTTCTAGATTTTGCCTCTAAAAGACTATTGCTCAAATTGAAATTTGTTGAGAACTTGTCAAATCCCAAATGACTTCACCAACAAGTTCAATAGAGATGTTGGAGGTCCAACACGGGGAGAACCTAGATCTCAAAGTTTTCGTCTGACTTCRCACGCGATCTCTATGTGGTTCCCAATTAAAGTAATAGMAACTTGGAGGGTTTCCCTAATTAGACTAAATCCACACTAACCAGCCTCGGTTTTGATGAGTTCCCTAGATCGAGCTAGGCTCACAAGGGTTCAGAGCATAAACCGGGGAGCTGAGGGGATGGGTTTATTTGCCAAATTGAAATTGCAATAAAATAAATGATTGTCCTAATTAAACTAAATCCACATTGTCCAAGCTCCTTTCTACGTAAAACTTACTTAGGGGAGTTGAGGAGATTGGTTTATTTGCAAAATTTGAAAATTGTGAAAATGAAAGACTGAAATTGAAACTAATCTAGCAAGTAGTCACTACTTTGCAAAAACACAAATCTAAACTAAAAGATTGTGGTGTTTATGATAGATTTAAGGTTACTTTTAGTTTATCCTCAGATGTGAAATTGCAAAACTTGAGCAGAAAAAYAAACCATGAAAGCAATCAAACCATGACACCGAGGTAAAAGAAAAGTGGGGACTATGTGGCCCACTTATTTTATTACTTCGATTACAATGTTTTTCTTCTTTTTGTGAAGGCTTGTGATTCTTATAATTCTGGATCACAAGATTACAAGTTTTCTTGGAAAGGTTTATTTCTTGAGGGGAAAAGTGCTCTTGAGGGTCTTGAATGCTCCAACTCCTCCAAGAATCGATAGAATCTCCCCTTGGTTATCCATTAATTTGCAAGAAATAGCCAACAAACAATCCCAAAAGATGCTCAAAATGACTTTGGACAAACTTATGCAAAAGAAAAATTCCACGAAAAAAAAGCGTAATTCTATTCATCTGAAGAGAACCAAATTACATTTTGTAGGTGCCTTAAGCACAACCCAACCATGGGTAAAGTGATAAGAAAATAGAAACCCAAAGGGGCCTATAAGTTAGCTCATGAGCCACAAAGAAATATACAATAAGTGAACTAGGAATATAACCAATGAAGAACAAGAAACCCCTCCAGGAAAGACACATCGAGAAATCAAACCCAAAGAAGACTCCAGATGCTAGAAGGATCAGATCAAAGCAACATGAAGCTCTCACATCAACAAAACTAGAAGGAAACGACATCATAAAACCCCTTCCTACGAACACCAAAAATGGAGAAACCAAAAAGTTGCATGCCCTCAAAAAGGACTTCAAAGTTTCAACACATCAACACTGCACACCCTTAGAAAGGACCTCAAAGCTCTAGCCAAACCCTCCAATTGATATGAAGAAGAGAGAGACACCAACACCCTCCATAAAGACCCTAATCTCTGAGCATACATCAAACCTTGAACAAACCAACATCACTAGAGAGAGAAGCTGCAATCATGAGTGGGAAAACCCCAAAAAACCTTGTCGAGAGAAAACATCATTGAAAGCCTCCAATAAAAACCCAGAAGTAGGATGGACCAGGTTAGAGCGGTATACATTCTTCTCGAAAAAGAGAGGATCCAAAACTTTGAATCCCGGTAACAAAAATTCAAATCTCAACAACAATAACTTTGAAACCAAAACCATGGAGCCGAGGGTATACATTAGACCCTGAAAAATGCCCCCAACCTAAAGAGGGCGATCAAAAGGAGACACCAAAGGGAAATGGAGTCTCTTTGATGGAATGAAGAGGGAAGAATGTCACAAAACTTGTAAATAATTGTTAAATTTTCGGTGTTACCTACACAGGAACTTCAAATGGCATGTTAGTTTAAACAAAAACAAAGCATGCACATTAAAATTCTATTGTAGATAAACAATAAGATTAAGAATGCAACAAGATTAATATCCCTACCCAAATGAATAACAATATCCCTACAATTGGTCAATATTAACAATGTATATACGCAAGAATTGAACAAGATCACCTCATAAGATACATGACATTCATCCATACATGAGCCAAGCCACCATAGATTAGACCTCCAAAGTCTTCATCTTCATTCCAATAGCATACAAGTATTAAAATAGATCATACAAAAGCATAGTCCAACTCCCATTAGCCAAGAAGAGGAGGGTCAACTTGCTTATAGAGAATTTTGGGTGACAATCCCAATGTAGGGCGAATGACAAGTGGAGAGGGTGCATGGAAAGATGAGCATGGGAGGGACCGACACCTATCTACAAGCTGAGGTGACTCGCCATCCAAGAGGTAGATGTGTGGGAGTGAAAAATAGCCACATGTGAGTGGTAGGTGGAGAGGGTGAGTCATCCCTCTTGGGATTGATGCCCCTCCTCCCAAAATGCGCCATCTCATCAAGGGAGGTCGAGTCCCAACTTTGGGATCTCCACTTTTGGCCACCTAACAAAGTAACTTTCCTTCCACTCGAGATAGCTCGCCACCTCTCTTTGGAACTCAAGACATGAGGAAATCATGTCTAAGGCATGTTTCCTAAACAATAGGCTCGCTGGTTTTTATTGATTTTTTGTCTTTTTGTGAGAAAAATTGATTTTGAGTGATTAAAATCACTCTCACTCACAAAATGGATACTTAAGTGGGTATTCTAAGTCCAAAAATGAATACCCCAATCCAAATCTTCTTTACCTTAGATTTGGGCATCAATCCCATGCAGAGAAGTGCAACGATGAGAAGAAAGGCCACCCTTCCTTGCACTTTACAAGGTATTTCTGGGTTCCTGGTCTCCTGGACCTCAGGATCTAGTTTCCACAAAAAGCATATGGAACTGCATCCACCTCCACGGGCTCCGTCCTAGCCTTGACCTATTTAGGTGAAAGTGGGGTATCATATATAAGGGCTCTGCCCATGCCACCTTCAGAAGAAGAACCTTCAACCACCTTTCTTTACCCCAGGCAAGGTTTTCTCTATTATTTGGAGCAAACCCAGAACGATATTCCTTTTCTCAGCCACGAGAATGGTGTGTTTATGGTGCGGTAATGGTGCCTTTTTTAAGGAGGAGGGGGATAGAATCCTTCTGGCACAAGGCAGTATGAGTCTTAAAGAATTCCTTTCAGGATGGTCACTCATGGGTGTCCCTGGACACTCTTCTTAATTCCAAACCTTCACATTTTGCTATATGCTTTCTGATGGGCCAACAACTTCAAAATAGAAAAAAGTGAGATTAAAGTCTCCCATACATTCCGTATATGTATAATAAGGCAGTTCTTAGATTGCCACCATTTAGTGGGGCCAAGCCCAATTTGAACACACCTATTCCACCGTTTTTATTTCCCAGCTTCTTAACCTAGCTCATGAAATGGATATAGGAGCGGGTGAACCAACTGAGTCATTTACTTTTTAAGTAAGAGTTTTCAGGAGTTTAGGAAGCGGGTTACTCCCTGGTTGCAAGGGCATATCCCAGAGAGAAACTTACATAAATGGCATGCTCTAAGACCTTTAGTTCTGACACGGTAAGCTTCAGACTATAGCTTCGCTCTCTATGGCTTGTCTCTAGAGCTCGTATCGGTCTCGGTAGGCTAGTCCAAAGGGGCTTGATTGGCTTTAACATAAATGGAACTAAGTGCATGGGATCAACAGATAGTGTCTAAGGACAAGTGAAACGTTTCCATGGCGAGATTGCATATATCAATCAGTTGGTTGTGAAACCTCAGCAAGAGAGAAAGATGCATTGGCTAACATCAAGGCATATGATGTCTCCTAGTACACTTTTGTATTTACAACCAAATTACAATTAAAAAATCTCATTTTACGAAAACAAATTATTGACTCAGAACATTAAAAAACCTAAGGGGGACTTGGCGCAATTTCCATATGACTCAATATTGATGACCTAGCATGGTAATATAAACATTTAGACACTAGATATGGATTTTCCATGCTAATTCTTCACCATCATTACATATTTGAGTGAAAAGACTTAGAAATTATAACTCGCCTAAAATGAATCAGGAAAGAAATAATTAACAAGTGAAAAAAAACACTAAAGTATGTACTCATGATCAAGTCTTAGGAAGCCAATCCTTTTACAAAATCATCATGCCAATATCATCTTATTACAATGCCCCACAGGGGATGGAAATGCGGAAAGGTGGTCAAATTGATCGACTGAACTTCTGAACTCTGAATTTTGAGCAACTTCTTGCTCAATCTTTGGCGGTTCAACTGCAAGTCCATCCTAGTGCAACTTGGTGGATAACAAGCCCTAACACCATTGAGAAAATGTGTGATGTATACATACAACACAACTGAGAGTAGAGAGAATAACATACCATATTAAACTGCAAGTATACCACAAATCAGACCAACACGATATAGGTTGTCAAACTTCTCTCGCATATTATATCACACTCCATACATAATTTTGAGCAACTGCTTGCTCAATCTTTGGTGTTGAAATAATGTAACTGCAAAGAGTATTCTTATTCTTATTGATATATTATTTATAGGATTAATCCCCATTGTGGATTAATCATGTCGGTAATTGTATTAGGACTAAATCCCCTTTTGCGGATTGGTCAACAGACAATTGTAATAGGAAGAATAAGAAGTCGACCCCAACAATTATTATTGAGACCCAAAAATATAATAAAGGTGGGTTTACCCACCCAGAGTGAGAGGTTGGCCTTGCCAGTGAAGACCCTTCACATGTACTAGACTTGTGTATATAGAGAGGTTAGCGCCTCACTTTATAACACAACACACTTGCTCATTTTCTAAGAGGCAAGCTGCAACTTACCAGTTGGAGAGAGGGAGAAGAGTGGCACATCTTTTGGAGAGGACTATCTTTATTGGTTTGAGTTATCTCTTGAAATTGTATTGGCAATTTATGATAAGGAAGTTTTTGCTGGGTTTTCTTCCCCTAGAGGGTTTCCTAGGATAAATGTTGTGTCTCTTGTGAATGTGTATTTCTCAGTGATCTTGTTCTTATGTTTCTCTTATCTATTGAAATGAAAAGAACTATAATAATGGCATAAACATTAACATGGTATCAGATCCAACCTGAAGGAAACATATTTTGCAAGAGAAAAACATCATTGTTGCAGTACCTGCAAATTAGGGTTTTTCAAAAGTGAAGCTTTTCAGCTCCAAAACTACCTAGAAAGTTGCACCCTCCTGCAAGGATCATTTTGGCACTTAGAGCACACCTTTTCAGTGGATGGATCTCCTGGAAAGTGAAACCCTAGTTTCACAAAAGTACCAGAAGTACCAGAAAACCAGTACCATAAGTACCAGAAGTAATAGAGTACCAGAAGTACCAGAAGCACCAGTCCAGAAATCTGCAGATCAGATTTGAAGGGGTAAAAATTGGATTTTCTTAGATCCAATTACATCAGGCTACTCACCTCAGCCAAGCACACCTCCTGGTAAGGTCAAAATTTGATTTTAAGCATTTTCATTTTTGGTCATTTTTCATAGCCTCAAGTACAAGATGTCTGCAAGCACAAAGCTTGTTGAAAAACTAGAAGGCATAGACAACTTTCGTGCCTAGAAGTATAGAATCAGTCTGTTCCTTGCAGAGAATGACCTAGCAAAATTCATCAAAGAAGAAGTGGAGGAACCTGAAGATGCTGTAGAGAAAGTGAAGCATCAGAAGGACTCAATCAGGGCTCAAAGAATCATTGCAGATTCAATCAAAGACCACCTGATCCCATATGTATCATACAAGAAAATTCAGAAAGAGATGTTTGATTCTCTAAGAAAACTATACGAAGGAAAGAACATCAACCGAAAGATGAACCTAAGATCTCAATTGAAGAATACCAAGATGCAGAAAGGAGAAATGATTCAAGAATATTTTTCCCGAATCTCAGAAATTAAAGAACAGTTAAAAGCGATTGGAGACACCATAGATGAAGATGAATTTGTAATGACAGCCCTAAATGGTCTCACAAGACGAGTAATACTTTCATCAGACGATATATGCGAGAAAAGGAGAAACTAGGTTTGAGAGCCTATGGGAAGAATGCATCCAAGAAGAACAAGGAGTAGCTAACTGTGAAACACTACTAGCAAGGGATGATGATGAAACCCTAGCTTCTCATACAAAAGGAGGAAGGAAAACACCCTACTTCAAAGAGACTCTTAGAGAGCCTCAACCATCAAACAAATTCAACAATCCAGAATCTCATCCAAGAAATTTTAAGAAGAAAGGAAAAGGACAGCATAAAGGGATGAGAGATCTCTCATCCATATAATGCTATCATTGCCGATAAGATGGGTCACAAGGCAAATTCTTGTCAGTCGGAAGAGAAGAATACAAGAGGCAACATGCCCACATGATGAAGATGAAGAACCACCTATGAAGATGATTAAGGACAGCTGTCTTGATCTAGAGCCCTCTCTGAGGATCTGTATCACCTAGAGAAAACACATGGCTCATTGATAGCGATTGCATCAAAACACATAATGACGGGAAAGAAAAGTACTCTCTCTTGTATTTGAGAAAAAGTTTCTGAGAAAGTGACTCTTGGAGATGATTACCAATATCCCATCAAAGTGGGAGAATCAAGCTATAAGCTAGATTCAAAAAAAACTCAATAAAGATGAAGGACATACTCTATCTTGGAGCCCGAAGAAGAACTTACTCTCCATATAAACTTTAGACAAGAAAGGCTATAGATTTTCCTTCATGATGGAGAGTTCTTATGTGAGCTAAAGGGAGAAACCTTAAATGAAGCAATGCTCATGAGTAGAAGATAATGTCTTATATAAGATGAAGGTCACCCAAAACTGCCATGACCCATGCCATAGAAACTCATGCAAACTTTGGCATAGAAGATTAGCCCACATCAACTACAAGGCACTACCATACATATGCAAAGGCGTCACAGGTTTACCAGAACTCAAAGGTTGATGAAGAGGCATATGCAATGGATGTGCGCAGAGGAAGAATATCAAGAACCCTTTTCATAAGAGGGATAGCAAAGTAGAAGGAGTATTGGAACTCATTCATTGAAACGTGTGTGGTTAATGCCATCATCTTCCCATTAGCGGGTATGTATACTATGCATACATTCCATTAATGATTATTCTCATAAAAGACACGGATATATTTTGAAGTGTTCAACAAGATCAAGAATTCAAAGCCTTGATAAGAGAAACCTTTTGTAAAGAATATTAAGGTACTTTCGGGTCCGGTAATGGAGGAGAATATACCTCAAAATAGTTCATGAACTTCTGTAAAGATGTTGAGATCAAGATCCCCAACAAAACGATGTAACTGAATGGAAGAACAAAACCATAATGGAAGTTGTAAAGACTATAATCCATGATCAATCTTCATATGTGCTTATGACGAAGCGGCAATGACAAAATTTGTTTATGTGCGGGTTAGCTTATCCCGCAAATTACGCAATTATAAAAGACACTGGAAAGATATTCACTAGATAGAAGCCATAAGTAAGCCATCTGAATATATTTGGTTGTCTAATGTTTATTCATATACCAAAAAGAAAAGAAAAGGCAGAACCCTCGAAAAAGAAGAATATTGTAGAGATCTGTAGCCAAGGTATCCAAGGCCTTGAGAATATACATACCTGGTCACCGCCACATTGAAATCAGCAGGAGCGTGACCGTTGATGAAGAAGCAAAACTTAATAAATCAAGAATATTCCATATTGAAGAAGTATGAAGAGGAACACACAGCAAATCCCGAGTTGCGAGAATCGCGAGAAGTTCAGGCTGCCAAGAGAACTGGTAAGGAAATTCATAACTTCCCTGATGAGGAAACTCCTGAAAACCATGATATAACAAAAGTTCAATAACCTCTCAAATGACTTTCTCCCATAAAGAAAGCCTGCTTTCACAGGTTTACCAGAACTCAAGGTTGATCAAGAAGGCATATGCAATGGATGTGCGCAAGAGAAGAATATCAAGAACCCTTTTCCAAAAAGGGATAGCAAAGTAGAAGGAGTATTGGAACTCATTCATTCAGATGTGTGTGGCCCAATGCCATCATCTTCCATTAGCGGGTATGTATACTATGCATCATTCATTAATGATTATTCTCATAAAAGACCTGGATATATTTGAAGTGTTCAACAAGATCAAGGAATTCAAAGCCTTGATAAGAGAAACCTTTTGTAAAGAATATTAAGGTACTCAGGTCAGATAATGGAGGAGAATATACCTCAAAATAGTTCATGAACTTCTGTAAAGATGTTGGGATCAAGATCCCCAACAAAACGATGTAGCTGAATGGAAGAACAGAACCATACTGGAAGTTGTGAAGACTATGATCCATGATCAAGATCTTCATATGTGCTTATGGGCAGAAGCAGCAATGACAGCTGTTTATGTGCAGAACCAATTATCCCATAGTGCACTTGGTCTCAAGACACTGGAAGAGATGTTCACCGGAAAGAAGCCAGAGGTAAGCCATCTCAAAATATTTGGTTGTCTAGTGTTTATTCATATACCAAAAGAGAAAAGAAACAAGCTGGAACCCTCCAGAAAGAAGGGAATATTTGTGGGATACTGTGAGGTCTCCAAGGCCTTCAGAATATACATACCTGGTCACCGCCACATTGAAATCAGCAGGGATGTGACCTTTTATGAAGAAGCAACACTTAAGAAATCAAGAAGATTCCATCTTGAAGAAGTATATGAAGAGGAACCTGTAAATCCCAGGATTGCAGAATCCGCGAGGGAAGTTCCCAGAGCTGCAGAACTAGTAAGGAAATTCATAACTTCCCCTGATGAGGAGACTCCTGAAAACCATGATATAACAGAAGTTGAATAACCTCCTCAAATGACCTTCTCCCATAAAAGAAAGCCTGCTTGGGCAAGATAGATTATTCAAGATGGAGAGAAGTATGGTGTTTCAGAAGGAACCATGAGACATGTGAAAAGACCAAAGCCATTCTCCAGTTACATGGCTTTGATGTGTAATCTACTAGATGAAGAACCTACCTCCTTTGAAGAAGCCATTCAAAATAAGGAATGGCAGATGCCATGATAGAGGAATACCAATCCATAATAAATAATGATGTATGGGAAATAGTTCCCAGACCAAAAAGTAAGGATGTGGTATCATCAAAATGGCTCTTCAAAATAAAACATGCTTCTGATGGAAGTATTGAGAAATATAAAGCAAGATTTGTCACTTGTGGCTTTTCCCAGAAGGAAGGCATTGACTATGAAGAGACATTCACTCATGTGGCCAGATACAATTCAATCAGGACCATCATATCTCTTGCAGCTAAGATGAAATGGAGGCTGCACCAGATGGACGTGAAGACAACTTTCCTAAATGGTGTTATTGAAGAGGAAGTGTATATGGAGAAACCCCAAGGATTTGAGGTTGAAGACAGGAAGTCTCATGTCTGCAGATTGAAGAAATCCTTATATGGATTGAATCAAGCTCCCAGAGCTTAGTATGGCCGTATAGACAGTTTCTTGGAGCTTAGGCTTTACCAAGAGTAAAGTAGACTCAAATATCTACTTTAAAATTATGGATAATGAACCAGTAATCTTAATACTGTATGTGGATGACTTATTCTTAACTGGAGAAGAAAATCTCATCGCTAAATGTAAAAAGAGACTTGCCGCAGAATTTGAAATAAAAGACCTTGGCCTAATGCATTACTTCTTAGGTCTTGAGGTATGGCAGAGTCCAGAAAGGACCTTCCTCAACCAAGGGAAGTACACAGTTTAAATCCTGAAGAGATTCAACATGATGGAATGCAAACCCATGAATACACCCATGGAAGCGAAGTTGAAGCTTCTGGTCGATACTTCATTAGATTTGATTGATGCCACACTGTACAGACAAATTATTGGATCACTGATGTACCTGACGAACACTAGACCAGACATTTGTTTTGCAGTGAACACCTTGAATCAGTTTCTGGTAGAACCCAGACGTGTTCACCTAGTAGCTGCAAAACATGTGATGAGGTACCTTAAAGGTACAATAGATTATGGTCTCAGCTATGATGGAGATCATAAATTTATATTGAGTGGATATACTGATGCAGATTGGGCAGGAAGCGTTGCTGAAAGAAAAATCACTTCCGGATGCTGTTTCAGTTTGGGATCAACCATGATCTCATGGCAGAGTAGGAAGCAATCCAGTATTGCTCTCAGCACAATGAAAGCAGAGTACATTGCCACATGTTTTGCTAGCTGTGAAGCTATATGGCTTCAAAAGTTACTGACCGGTCTATTTGACCTAGAGATGGAAGCAACCACGATCCTATGTGACAACCAGAGATGCATAAAGATGGCATAGAATCCTATATTCCATGACAAGTTGAAGCAAATAGAGATTCACTATCATTACATTCGTGACATGGTGTAAAGAGGAGCCTTGAAGCTCCTGTATATTAGCACGGATGAACAGGTTGTTGCTGTGTTGACCAAACCTCTATCTCGTGTAAAGTTTGAACACTTTCGAGATAAGATTGGTATAGTCTGAAAGGACCCTCCTTGAAAGGGGGAGTATATATGTATTCCTTGCTTCTGACCTCACTGTTAGACATAAAGCAAGATGAGTCATTGATTTTGACCTCGCTGTTAGACATAAAGCAAGACATTGTGTGTGTTCCTTGCTTCTGACCTCGCTGTTAGATGTAAAGCAAGATGAGTCATTGCTTCTGACCTCGCTGTTAGACATAAAGCAAGACATTGTGTGTATTCCTTGCTTTTGACCTTGCTGTTAGACGTAAAGCAAGATGCTGTGTGTATTCCTTGCTTTTGACCTCGCTGTTAGATGTAAAACAAGATGAGTCATTGCTTCCGACCTCGCTGTTAGACGTAAAGCAAGACACTGTGTGATTCCTTGCTTTTGACCTAGTTGTTAGACGTAAAGAAAGATGATTCCTTGCTTCTGATCTCGTTGTTAGATGTAAAGAAAGATGATGATGATAAGGAAGTTTTTTTTGGGTTTTCTTCCCCTAAAGGGTTTCCCAGGATAAATGCTGTGTCTCTTGTGAATGTGTATTTCTCAGTGATCTTGTTCTTATGTTGCTCTTATCTATTGAAATGCAAAGAACTATAATAATGGCATAAACATTAACATTTGGTGGCTCGACTACAAGTATATTCTAGTGCAACTTGGTGGATAACAAGCTCTAACACCATTGAGAATTTGTGATGTATACATACATCACAACTGAGAGTAGAGAGAATAACATACCATATTAAACTGCAAGTATGCCACAAATCAGACCAACATGATATAGGTTGTCAAATCTCTCTCATGTATTATATCACACCCCATACATAATTTTATAATATCACAAGTCCATGATGTTGTTTTAATCAATGTTGTATATGTCATGTCGGGGAAAGTGTCGGCGAGGGTCCGGAAGAGATCATCTCGGCGACATCGGTGGAAAATGTCGGAATATGTCGGCAAGACCTCAAAAAAATACAAAAACAATCATTTTTTTCAATTTTTTCAATTTTTTTAAACTTCTAAAGCAACAACAACATCAAATAAACACTTTTCTACATCAATATGAAAATAAAACCAATAAATAAGATGCATAAGATGTCAAGTGGTCACATATCGTTACTAAACTGAAAATTTTGAAACATGTTGAAGTATTAAAAATAAAGACTATTGTGGAAGACACCATAATCA
>SNQJ01S0033053.1:69272-97824 GCA_010110895.2 Picea sitchensis | reverse complement strand
CCCTAGCTCAGGATGCTAATGTTTGTTTTGAAAACTTTGGAGAGTTGTGCTCACAACCTAATCCAAAGTGCTAATCCTAGTCTACTGTTGGTGGAAGATCCTAAAAACAAAAAAAATGTTCTAGATAGTTTTTAATTAGCGTTCGTTTTACAACTGCTCTTTACTCAAAGGGTGTATGAAAGTGAAACTGATGGAATGATGACTCAATTCCCAAAAAGATGCATAAAAGATGATAAGCAATTGTTTCTTTTCAATGAACGCTATTTAAGGGAAAGAGAATGAGTCGTTTTCACTATCAAACACTAATATGGAATGTCCTCAAGCAATTGTTTCTCAATCAAATCCAATGCAATGCTAAAACATTTTAGAAATGCCTTCTAATATGCAAACCAATCACTAAGATGCATCTTTGTCGTTTGTATGCAAATGATGATTAATTCAATGCAAAAACTTCTCCTGCCAACTACCCTTTCAGATCAAGGAGATTCGGACAAGCACAAGTAGGTTTCGCACAAACAACACACCCTCTTGCTATGATTGAAACAAGAAGCAAAAAGATAACAAAGAGAATCAAGAAATCTCAAACAAAAGAAAGATGCTTAAGAAAGATGACCTCAAAGAACCAAATAAGATGATTCACAGATTTCTGATGCCCTTCACCAGAGTTCCCGCTCAGTCGAATAAGAGAGAAGAAAGCAGTGGATTGATTCCAAGTTCTCAACAGCAGAAAAACTCAAAATAAGGAAGAAGGCCACAAAATATGAACAACAAAGTGCTTATTCCTCAGAAGGAAGGATGTCAAAGGTCAATAGGAAGAAGCATTGAATCCCAAAGAAGCTCAGCGAGTAAAAAAACAAAGACTAGTCTTCAGAAAAGACAATTCTGGAAAGGACTTTTTGCAAAGAGAGGTTGGCGCTCTAGTGTAAGGGGCACCAGAGCGTTATAATACTCTGTCTAAGACCAAGGGGGAGTGCCAGGACCCAGATAACAAGGTAGGGGAGCACCAGGCTTCCACAACTCACAAAATTGTCCAAAAAACCCAAAATTTCAGTCAAACTTTGGCAATCAAGATGAATGTGATTGGGTAAGGAGTCAGTCAGCATATGAAATCAAACATATGGGGTGAACAAAGTCTAAAAGAACAAAGGGTAAGACAAGGTCTGTGAGGAAAACCAAAACTGAAAGTTTTGATTCGATCCCCAGTGGAGTCACCAATTTCTGTTGAAGGAAAATCTCCCTGCGGACAGATAGATCTCCTCTTAAGAGCTAGACTCTTAACTCTTAAGACAAAAGATGCTTATCGTGGACACTGAATTCCTTTTAGATCTAGATAAACTAATGTGTGAGGAGGAAGGAGAAAGTGAATAATGGGAAAGTGATATCATTATTCCTTATGGCCAGTCAAGAAGGAGAAAGTGATCCCATTATTCCTTTTAGATCTACCTTCCAGTGGTTAGATTGTTTTCAAAGGAACCTGCTCCGATACCAATTGTTGAACACACACTTATATTGAGAGAGAGAGGCCTGAATCGATGTAAAACATTTTTTTACTTTTTCAAACATTCATCAACCATAAGAAATCAATCACATATGAAATCTATTAACTATATAACATCGAACATAAGATTTGTGTGGAAACCCTTTCAAGAGAAAACCACAAAACTTCCCTTTATAATATTTTGTAGGCACCAACTTACTATTACAAATATTTGTAGGCACCAACCTACTGGAGACACCAATCCCCACTGGTACAAATCCTAGTAGGAACCAACCTACTCTTACAGATATTTGTAGACACCAATCTACTGGAGACACCAATCCCCACTGATAAGCACCAACTTAGAAAGAGACACCAATCTCTTTGTTTGAGAAGCACCAACCTACTCTTACAAATATTCATAGACACCAATCTACTGGAGACACCAATCCCCACCACTAAGAACCAACTTAGGAAGATACAATAATCTCTTTGTGTGAGCTGCATCAACCTTCACCAAGTCTGCTTGCTACTTCTTCCTTCTCCAAGTCTGTTCACTACTTATGCCTTCACTAGGTCTACTCATTGCTTATGCCTTCACTAGGTCTACTCAATACTTCTTCCCTTACCACGTCTGACCAAAATTTGAATTTCCAAATGGTAATTTTTCCAAAGCTTGGTGTTTAGGGCCTCTTCCCCAGAACGAAATTATACAGCATGTCGCGTATCCAGTTTTGCAAATCTGATTTTGAGCGTTTACCTAAGGTACTTCTATATGTCTCCTTTGTTCTTTGAAATTTTCACAGTCTGAAGCATCCAAAAAAATAATTTATAGTGACAATTCCAAACTGACATGTTTGAAATTGATTTCAGAAGCTTTCAAGAAACCTAACTTCCATAGATCATACCTCTAAAAGTATAGCGAACCAACATATAAATTTTTTATTTGAGGTACTTCTATATGTCTCCTATGTTCTGTAAAAATTTCAAGTCTAAAGAGTTCCAAAAAAGAATTTATAGTGAAAATGCCAAACTAACCTATTTGAAATTGATCCTAGGACCATTCGGGAACCCTAACTTCCATAGAGCATATCTCAGAAAGTGCAACGAACCAAAATCTGAAATTTTTACCTCAGCTACTTCTGTATGTTTCCTTGGTTCTATTAAAATTTCATAATCTGAAGAGTCCTGAAAAAGAAGTTATAGTGAAAAGGCCAAAATGACCTTTTTAAAATTGAGCTCAGGACCATTTAGAAACCATGTGTACCCAAATATCTCTTCTCCATCTCTTCAAAATTTTAAGGTCTGAAACGTCCCAAGACATAAGTTATCATGAAAATGTCAAGCTGACCTGAAATTGATTTTGCAACTCTTCCCTTTTGAAATGATATTCAATCTTTTATCTTCCATTTCTCTCTCTCTCTCTCTCTCTCTCTCTCTCTCACACACACACACACACATTCTCTCAATACTTTATATTTTTATACGTTTGCATAGCCCTTCATGAAGGGACATGTCTATTAATTAAATAATTAATTCCCCTTTTTTTATTTTACTTTTCCAAATACCATGGGAAAATACCCAAACCCATGGGATTGAAACCATTATTTCACATTTTACTTTTTCACATGCAACCATTTTTTAATATACTTGTAAATCTATATATATAAATCAATCTTGGAAATACTGTGTGTATTGTAATGACGTAATATGGCATTACCAATAACATTGATCCTTTGACATCAATGACAATAATTCCAAACCATGTCCATGCTTTCCCACTGCATGTTTCCTTTACTTATGCTTTTCTTTCTCACTCTTTTCCTCTCTCAATTCTCCTATCTTTTTCTTACCCTCTTCCCTTATTCATGATTTTCTCTTTTATTTTCTTCTTGAGAGAAACACTTATTTGAAGGGGAGGTGCATGTTAATCCCTAGATTAAGCCTCAGATATTGAGATTACATTTCTATTTTTATATTCGTATGGTCGGATAAACTTTTTAATTGTAATTATGCCCTTTGTCTCTTATATATACCAAGGAAAACTAGTTTTAGAAATCATCTCATCTTGTACATTTTTTTCTATTGTAAAAGGAGGCTGCCCCCTTGAAGAACTTCACATTCATTCTTCTCTCATTCTCAATGTGTGGAGTTACTTCTCTTTCTCTTTTTATGCTATTTAGGTGTTTGGTGCATAATAGTTTTGCTACTCTTAATATTTAAAACAAGATCAAGAATATTCCCAATGATATTCCTTCACTGATGCAATATTCCTTCACCCATAAAAACTAATGATAAGGGAAAATATAAAAACCTAAATCCTACCTTATATTAAAGTTAAATAATCGTATCAATCTCACAAATAAAATTTTATTGTTAATAAAAAGACTCCCATAACTTTAAAAAAACTTTATTTAAAGTTCTATGTAGTTATAAATAACTTGAAACACTCTATACACCAGCCTAGATCCATCTTAATTCCTGATCAAGATGATCAAATCCCTTGAGGTGCAAATATTGTTTAGAGTGAAAAAAGTTGAGGTTTGCACCTCAAGTGAAAAAAGTTGAGGTTTGCACCTCAAGAGATTTGATCCCTCTAAACGCATGATAAATCCAAAGTTAGGATGGATCTAGGCTAGTCGCAATCATGGTCGTCCAAGTTAATTTTTTCCTATAAATTAGAAAATATAATTACCCCATTAAAATTTAGTGAATATTGTACATTTTCTAAACATAAAGAAAGGTAAATAATAATAAAGCAAGATTATTAACTGATATAGATAGTGAATAACGGGAAAGTGATATCATGAAGATGTTGAATATAATATATATTACTTAATGATCAATCTTAATCTATCATCTTAAGATTTTATCTTAGTTACATCACCCCCATTTCCCATATTTTCATATCAATCATATTTTCTAAACATAAAGAAAGGTAAATAATAATAAAACAACATTATTAACTGATATAGATAGTGAATAATGGGAAAGTGATATCATGAAGATGTTGAATATAATATATATTACTTAATGATCAATCTTAATCTATCATCTTAAGATTTTATCTTAGCTACATCACCCCCATTTCCCATCTTTTCATATCGATCATATGAAAATGAAGATTCAAATCATAGATTATTCAAACATTGAAGTCAATATATTGCACTAAAGGTGAGACTATGCTATTCTTTATTTTCAATATTTGTATTTGATTTGTCCAATATCAATCACAATGACTAGTGGATTGTTAATCCTCATGCAAGTCTCAATGAAAGTTGTATTATTATTATTTACCTTACCTTTGCTATCTTTTTATTTATCCATCTAATGTAATTGACCTTCCCCTTTAACCTTCATGCTTACTTGTTAATCCCCATGCAAATCTCAATGGAAATTGTATTATTATTATTATTTACCTTACTTTTTCTATCATTTTATTTTTCCATGTAATGTAATTGCCTTCCCCTTTAGCCTTTGTATTTATAAAATTGTACATTCATCCCTTAAATGTATAACAATGTTGCAATCAACTCCACATATGTAACTTATATTATAAGATGCACTTTAATATTGTTTTGTACTATATTTGTTGAGCCACTTTATTGATTGGTTGGACTATCTTACCATTCAAATAAAATAAATGCTAAAATTTACAATTAACAATGCAATAATTACACACAATTTCCAATAATTACAAGGTCAGATGTTAAGGTTATTTCTAATCTCTCTCGATACTTTAACATTTTTAACATTTTCTTTTCATAAAATGAATTACAATTTTCTTCTAACAATTCATTTATAGATGGTAAAGGATAACAATATTCATTTATACATGGTAAAGGATAATTGTTTCTTATCAATTTAAATCCAAAATATGCAATGGAATTGCAAAAGGATACCTCTTGCATTAAGATTTAATGTATAACTTTTGCATTAGGACCTTATGTAAGACAGCATGATATGTAAGACAGCATGAATTGCACCATTCCCCTTTAGAAACTTTTAATAGAATTAAGAAATTATTAAAAAAATTATTAAAATTTAATAATTCTTAATACTTTCAAGATTTCATAATGCAATAATTGTTGGGTAGAATGGTTTTTTATATATCTGAGTTGTAAAAGGGAGATGTGTAATTTTTTTAGTGCTCAATGTGGAATTGATATGTGACATTTAAAAAATATTTTAATGTTTATCATAAATATAATATTTTAATATCCATCTCAAGTAAAATATTTGTGTGTGTGGTAGAAAGAACTTATCATAGGAATGTCATTTTTTTTGTCAATTGTATCCTCCCCACCAGAATCCAATTTGTGTTGCTCAATATGAGAGAGATGTGTAATTCATTCTTTGCACAATATGGAATTGACCCCTCTATCAATTTGTATTGTTCAATATGAAGGAGATATGTAATTCCTTCTTTGGTGAATATGAAGTTGACCCCTCTATCTTAACTTAGACAAAATAGTTGATTGGAGAAAGTTTAAAACTTCAATCTTTTACATATTGTTACATTAAATGCTCCTACACAAACATATAATAAAGTCCTAAATCAATCATGAATCACTACACTTTTTTTTCAACAAGAAAAATGTCTCTTTATATTACAAATATAAAAAAGTTATCTTTACACAAACATCAAGGAGTTTGCACTCTGTGCATAGCTTCGTATCTTCACAAAATACAAACAGTTTTTAGCTTAATTCACATAAAAAAAATATCAAACCTACTGTTCTTCTCGACATAATGCTAGCAAATAGACCATAAAAGCACAAGATCTGTAATAGTGTCCAATAAACACTACACTAAAATTCTATGATGCTTCAGAATATGTAGTGATATCTCGGATAGCTTCAAGACTTTGAGACTGATCCAAAAGGAGGCTGAGAAGTTAGTAGAGATAGAAGAATTGAGTAGGCCCTTTGTTACCATTGACCCAAAAGTTGTAGCTCAAAAAATCTTCAGTCTTTGACATGGCTAACTTCGAAAGATAATCAACTTCCATGTTAAGCTTCCTGAAAACATGGGTGAAGTAGATCTTTCTAAATTTTAACTTGAGTCTGTTAATCCTGTTCATCCAGCCCAATAATGATGCTACCTGTAATTAAAAAGTTTTTATTTTCCCTGATGATGGATAATGATGGATAATGGGTAGAGTTTCCAATAAAAAAAAACTCTTACATAATTTTCTTCAAAACAAAAATTCATCTATCATAACAATCTTTCAAAATTCTGGAGATTCAAGTTTCAATATTATCCAAAAAGTTTCATCTATCATAACAATCTTTCAATATTCTGGAGAGTCAAGTTTCAATATCAGAGACATACTAAATATTAATTCACTGGGGTTTCCACGCAGTAACCTGCCAGAAGTACTGTTGCGCCAAAGGCTTCATAGCTAACCCGTGATACAGTTACAGATAGTGTTCCTCTGATATAATACAGTTAACCCGTCGGCTGCCCAAAAAACTACAGACAGCGACACGACTCTCTAGGCATAAATTATAAGCCTGTCCTATATAATAATTAGTTCATGCATGTTTGTATGTGTGACAGATTACATCTAGCAGTTTCCTTGCCTTGGCTCTGATTTTAATAATTGACGGATCCAATTATCCGTGAATCCACCTTGCTTTAAATTAGCTTCTCAGGTGGCAGATACACTGAATACTGGCATCTGTGTAGAGTTAGGGGGCAAGAATTCTGGGAGGACTCTGACAGAGGGGACAGTTGATTCACTGAGAGTTCTAATTTTCATTGACGAAATTTGTATCGGTTAAAATTCAAAATCAATATTAATAGCAACTTTATTAAATGGTTTCGTTACTTGTTAATTGGGTTTAGTTTGAATGGTTTGTATTGAGAAATGGTTTCGTTACTTGTTAATTGGGTTTAGTTTGAATGGTTTGTATTGAGAAGTAATTTTAGTTTACCTAGATTCAATTCTGTCATTGTTAATTGCTTAGTTTGAATGGTTTGTATTGAGAAGTAATTTTAGTTTACCTAGATTCAATTCTGTCAATTGACATGTTGAGTTCTTAACTGAATATATTATCTAAAAAGTCATAAATTCAATTCTCTCAATTGACATATTAAGTTCCTAAATCAATATGCATATATGTAGGCATAATACAATTAAATAGGCATACAGGTACACTCTTTTATCACGGTGTTGTCCCTCCTCTATTACTCAGCACATTTGAGTATGATGCAGTTCACAGTCACATAGATTGTGAGGTTTGTTTTAAAATTATTTTGGATTTCATTTCAGAAGATCCAGCTAAATGAAGGAAGGAGATTCAAAAAACTAAAAGATGCTAGAAATGAAGGAAAATGGACAATAATTAGGGATAGAGAACTAAAGGATAACAATAAATAGAAATTTGAGACACTTCAATCCTTTCTTGGAAACCTAACCTTTTAAGTCATCAAAACTTTAGTGATCTTGGAAAGCTTTTTTTAATGCTTTTCAAGCATCAAAATAACATTTAAAAAAAATGCAAATAATCTTCTTTTTTTTCCCAAGGAAAAAGATTAATTTTATATCATCAGTTGACAACAAACATCAGAGTGTATTCATATCAGCTGTTTTTTCTATGGATTTGCTTCATAGCTCAATAAAGTCCTTCCTATTATATTCGTTGTATTATCAAATCTTTTAGGATTTTACAAAAATTACGCAATGTAGTTTCTTTATGTATATGGTTGTCTAGTCACAAAAAGGTGTAGTAAGTTCACATAAAAGTTTGTTGAGGATGTTCATGAATATTATCATTTAGGAACTCTGATATTTTTCATAGTCCCATGTCCATGTGTGCGCCTTCTTTCGACCTCCAGTCCACTTCTTCGTTTCTTTCCTTGTACACATGATGGTAGGTAAGATAATAAAAAACATTTTGTAAGGATTTGATGTCTTCCACTATATTAGCAAGTCTGATATTTGTGTATTTTTGAGTTCCATTTATCCAATTTATGACATTTTTTGAGTCTCCATAGACAATAAGCATTTTACAGTTCTTTTCAAGAGCAAAGGCAATGAGTAGTTTGAGGCTCATTAGTTCCGCAAAATTGTTTGTTCTCGTTCCAAGTCCACAAGTCAAGGGAAAGTAGTGATATTCTGAGAGATATAAAATCCCTCCTCCCCCACATCTATTATTTTGGGAAGCTCCGTCGAAAAAACCCCAAGGTTTTGTTTTGTCGATGGATTCCTCCTAAATAATTCTAGTCTTGACTCTCCCTGCAGTGGGTGAGTAAGAGGAGTATATGGCTAGACTTTTAAGAGCAGTGATTTCTGGTGCTACAAAAACCTCATTAAAAATGTGTGTGTTCCGTGCAAGCCAGCCACCCCAAATTATCAACAGAGTCAGTGTTTTGTATGCCTTATTTTCTCTGTTCATCCACTAGTCCTGCCAAGCCTGTTCCAAAGTGTGGCCAATCCAGAAGTTGCTTAGCTTCAAATGCCTTGACACTTCAGTCCAGAGCTCCTTGATATAGTGACAATCCAAAAAAATGTGGAGAGTAGTTTCTCCTTCTGATTTGCAAAGAGGACATCTACCAGGGCCAGAAAAGTTCCTTTTTTGTAGAATATTCCAGGTTGACACCTTGTTTGTTAAGACACTCCACATAAACAATTTTGATTTGGCTGGACAATTTATCTTCTAGATTTTTTTCCACCACCAGGTTGGCTCACTTTGGACTAGTTCTTAGTTTAAATAAGTATAACCTTCCTTTGGGGTACAAATTCCTGAGGTAGCCTGGTCCCAAATAAGTTCATCCTCATGTTTCCTAAGTCTTACATGTGATATTTTTAGGCCTGAAATGTATCTTTCCAATTCTATTGTATCTTCTTCATCTAAGCCTAAATCAAAAACTAATTTCCACCCTTGTGACTAAATGGTTGTTTGGTCTGGATCAACAAGTTTGTTTACCGTGTCAAAGCCCCAGATTCTCAAAAGGGAAATAAGTTGGTCTAGGAGGATGTGTTGACCTTCACTACTAGCCCAAGGATCCGCTCCCAATCTGACTCGATGGTAATTTCCAATCTTTCAAGCAAGTCCTTCCCCTATGACTGGGAAATAATTAACAATTGCCTTCCAAATGACCGAGACTCCTTTCAGTGATTTCTGAGCACTTCTGATCCAGGTCTCCAAAGAATCTGGTTCAATATATTTTTGTTTTACCACTTTGGTCCAAAGACTAGTTGTATTTATCAGTCGCCAACCTCCTTTTGCTGCCAGAGCTTTTGAAAAAAGGTAAATGTTTTTTGGGCCCCATCCTCCAAGGGCCTTAGGAGCAACAATTATTTTCCATCGAACCCAAGGTGTCACATGTGTTTCTTTTTTACCACTCCAGAGGAATCTGAAGGTGAGTTTCCTAGCTGCCTTCAAAATTCCTTTTGGGATCCAGGAGAGTAACATCCAATAAACTTGAATGGCTTCCAAAACCAATTTGAATAAAACTTTTATGCCTGCCCTAGAAATCCATCTACGACTCAAGGATAAAAGTTTTTTTTTCTATTTTTTTTACAAGCCATTTCCAGTCCTCTTTCCTATAGTCATTTGGTTTTAAGACAAAACCAAAGTATATCAAACCTTCTTCTAGTTTATTTTCCACAAAGGTAAAATGTTGTCTGAAAGCTCCCAACTCCTCCTCTGTAAGTAAGTTTGTTGTGAGCAAGACTTCCCTTCATTTATAACCATTTCGGTAGCTTTGGAAAAAAGACTTAAAATATTTTTCAGAGTTTCTGCATCAGTTTTGGAGCCCGTGTTAAAGATAAGTATATCATCCACAAAAAGTAGATGTGTGACTTGGAGGGATTGAGATATTTTGGTACCAGATAAAGACCTTGTTCTTTTTGCTTCTGAAATTTCTCTATTGAGTCCTTCAACTACTAGGAGAAAAAGTAGTGGAGAGAGTGGAAAACCCAGTCTTAAGCCTTTTTCTGAGCGAAAAAATGGGAGGCAGATCCATTTATAAGCACTGAGAAGGAGACTGTATTAATACAACACATAATCCATCTGACAAAAGAAGTTGCAAAGCCCAAGTGAGTTAGTAAAAGACGAATGTAGAGAGAACTTACTCTGTCATAGGCTTTGGAGAAATCAATTTTTAGTACTGCACCCTTTAGTTTTCTAGATTTTATGTTGTGTAGTGTTTCTTGTGCCACTCCTACCGTTTCGTGGATTTTTCTACCTTCCAGAAATCCAAACTGCTCACTCGAAATTTCGTCAGAGAGGATTATTTTCACTCTTCTTGATATAATTTTTGAGACAATTTTGTAGATGCAATTGCAGAGGGAAATTGGCCTAAAATCGTCCAAAGTATCAAGGTTGTCCTATATTGGGATTAACGCTATGAAGGTGGAATTTAGAATTAGTGGCATTTGTCCAGTAATTCTGATTTCTTCTACCAAGTTTAGAATATCTTGACCCAAGAGGTCATAAAAACCCAGAAAGAACTCAATAGTCCAGCCATCTGGACCTGGGATTTTGTCTTTTTGCAAGCTTCGCATTACTTCTTTTAATTCTTCAACGGTAACTTTTTCCATCAACATTCTATTATCCTCATCATTGGCGAATCTAGGAAAGTATTGGGCCATGCATACCACTTCTTCTATTGTAGCTCAGTTCTCTGCTCTGAAGAGAACTTGAAAGTGCTTTTTGCCTAGTCTTGACATTCCTTCAAAGGTATTTTCCTGGTTTACATCCTGATCCTTCAATTTCCAAATAGTATTTGAACACTTTATACCTTTTTCAAAGGCTTGAAAGAACTTAGTGTTCTCATCTCTACTTTTCAGCCAGATAGCTCTTCTTTTCAACCTCCACATTTCTTCCTTTTCCTTGAGTAGCTTGTTTCTCCTTTCTTCCAGTTTGATTAGTGTCGTCTTGGCTTCTAGTGTAGCATATCCACCCCCTTCTTCCTCCAAGATTATTTGTAGTTGGGTTTCTAAATCTTTAAGTTCCAGGTGTTCAGCTTGTCTTTTCTGGAAAGCCCAGGTCTTTGTTTTTGCTTTGATTCTTTTTAGATTTTCAACAAAGTGAGAGGTTGTCGAAAGTGTGCTTTCTTGATGAAAGGGTATCTCGTTTTCTCTCACCAAGTTTATAAAGGAGTCATATGTTAGCCATGTCCTATTGAATTTGAAAGGGCTTGTTGGCTTACTCGACCCTTGTCTTAACTCCAGAAAGATAGGAAAGTGATATTAAATGCCTCCAAATCCAATCCATTGCTTCAGATGAACGGGTTTTTCCAAAAAGGAGTTTGTTAACAGAAAACGATCTAATCTTTTTGCTATACTGTCTTCCCCCACCCTGTTGTTTCTCCAAGTTGGTTTGGATTGATAGGTTTGATATCCAATAAATTGCATTCCACAATTTTTTGTGTGAAGTAACTCGTCAAAGGATCAACTCTCGCTTGTGTTCCTCATACTTCTTAGAGCCCCAAAGAAAAGTTTAGGTCTCCTCCTAAAATAACCTATTGATATTTCAAAAAAGACTTAGTGAACAAAGTATCCCAGAAAGTGCTTATGTTCCAACAGGGACATAAATGTTGATGATGTGAATATTTTCATCCAGCTCCGGCAAAGAGATCGTTATGACAAGACCAGACTCAAAGCCCCGAGAATTTGAGACTTTGATGGAATGGGTGTTCCATCCAATTTACAGACCTCCAGATCTTCTTGTTTCATCCAGGGTTTCAAAATTCCACCCTAGGAGTAAATAAATTAATCTGGATTTTATCTCCTCCCCTTCCCCCAGCGTCTCTTATAACAACAGAATATCAGGATGTTCGGAATCGATCACCCTTTTTAGGGATGGTATTTTGAGGGGACTAGCCAGACCCTTGCAATTAAAAGAACAACATTTCATCACGGGCCCTTCCCATGGGATCGCCTTGCTCTAAGAGTCCGTTCAATAGAGATTTGTTTTCCAGCCAAGAGGTCACTTTTGGTTTTTTTCTATGCCTTTGACATCAACGATTTTCTTCCCCACCCACCTTTTTCCGTAGTTACCGACTCAGTGGCTAGTCCTCCCAAGGTCCCTTTTTTCTATGATCTGAGGAAATAGAGTCTCGATGAGGTCGCTAAGGAAGAAGAGGAGGTATCCTCTTCTAAAGAAAATATACGTTTTGATCTAGGCGGTTCGCTCGTTTCAAATTCTGAGGGAGCCCAAGACCAAGTGGCTAGCAAAGAGGGAAGGTTTATGTGGGTCGGGAAAATTAGAGCCTTCAACCACTCAGTGCCTTCTAAATTTAAATTGTTTATCAAAATAGTAATAGGAGGAGAGGAGGTTAAAGTAGTACTCGAGGTCGCGTGAGGTACTAAACCCGAGCTTGTCTTGGAAGTGAACATGACTTCTTCTCCCCTTGAATATTTGAGTCCTGAATCAAGTGTGGATGCCTGACATTCCAGCACCGGAGCCTCCTAAACTACTTCAAACAACCGGCCAACAAGCTTAGGTTGACTTCCTCACCAAGACCTTCCCTAATATTTAGATTGACTAAGACCATTTCCACCTTCCTTTTCTTTGTCTTTTCGAAGGTCATATATACATCCAAAAAGTCACCCAAATAGTTCCCAATTAATTTGAAGTGTTATAATGACAAAAAATGAAGTGGGAGCACCAGAAGTCGCACCAAGACCGAAATAATATCCATCCTTTCTTTACTGGCATAAAAATAGGGCTCCAAGGCTTAAGGAGTAAGGGAGAGTTGTTTACGCTCCAGGGTTTTCCTAACGCCCACTTTGTATGCTCAGGTTGTAGGAAAGTGAAGGCAAACCAATTCCTATTGAGTTCAACAATTTCAGGGACATATCCAAGTTTTTCCTTCCAAGCATTATGCATCCATTCGAACATGGTTTTAAACACAAAGGTTCTTCCACTGGCTCGACCCACCAGGATTTGATTTGTCATGTGCACAACCTGACTTAAATCCACTTCTTCCCCAAGAACCAATTTTCCAATGTTCCCTTTTGACTTTAGGCTTTTCCGTTTTAGGTTGTGTCCTTCCCTTGTCTTCCTCCTTAGTCCGTTATGATCAAATTTGTTGCCAAAACCAAGAGGAATGTGAGTCTCTTGTGTGTGCTCTCTAAAATCATTTTTCCAATCGAAACCCCAGTGCTCCTTTTCTTCTAGGAAGGCTGAAATGAATCCCTTCATGGTGGAGTTTTTTGGAAGGTCCACTCACTCCCCTCAGAGTAAGGGGAACCCATCTGCTTATTGTCCCCCTACCTCGGAAGGATACCCTTTTGTTCCCTGGTGAAAGTATGAAGACCCATAATCCACTTGAGAAGGGGAGGGAAAAGAAATTAAGAACCCTCCTTCAGTCTGGTTAAACCAATCCAGATCTTAGGCTTGTTGTGGGCTGGGGGGTAGGGTTTTTTCTTCGGGTAGGCATAAACAAAGTTTCCAAGCTTCTGTGAATTCTCCAAAGAAGATGTTTTCGATCAAAGGAGACTGGATAGTGGGAAACATACCAGGAGAGGGAACCTCAAGCTCGTTCTCTGGAGGTTGTTGTGAAAGAAGAGGTGATTCTCCCTTATTAGCTAGCTGGTCTATAAGCCCTCCACTTGTATGCTCCCAAAGCTTCCCGGAGTCCAAAGGGTCAGCTTCCACGTAGGTCGTGGTTTCCATTTGGCCTGTGGTTAGAACCTCCTCCACTAAGAAAAACCATTCTCAAGGGGAAACCACCGAAAAAACTGAGGAGAAAGTCCTGCCGAAAAACTGTGAAAGGAACTCCGGACCTAACCACAGTCTAGTGAAATAACCCGCACATTGACCGCAGAGGCCATCTTCCTCAAGGTAATCCTAAAATTTTCAATCCAAATAATCTCTTACTTTTCTTAAGGCCAGATAAACCAATTTTGATCTCAATGAACCTTTATCACCATCTTCATCATCATAGTCTATATCTATTACATATAAATTATAATTTTAGATTATTGTTATTACAATTTTAATTTTTAAATTCAAGTGGGAGCCTAATACTAATTGGAAAATAAGAGAGCATGTTTAACAAATGCATTTTAACTTGATAATTTGGCTGTCAATTTAATTATTAACTTCTTACACTTACAATGGATTAGTTATTATTCTCCATGTGTATAGAATTTTAGTATATCTGGATCCTCACAAGTTGGTTGTACTTATCACTTCCTATATCCCTATTAGTTATTATTATCCACGTGTATAGACTTTCAGTATATCTGTGTCCTCACAAGTTGGTTGTACTTAGCACTTCCTATATCCCTATCTTTCATATATTGAGACTCGAGATCTGAGTAAGATCTTTAGATATCGAGAATCCATTCAAGTAAGAAATGCCTATGGTTTTTTAAGTTTTCCAAAGATATCAAGGAATAGTAAAGAATCTTGATATACTCTTTGTGTAGCAGGTAGCGAGATTCCCTTTAATCTTTTTGGGATAGTTTGTATTAAAACTCAATGATTTCTACATATTACTTTCACTTGAGTGGAAATTCTTATTTATCATCTAATATTGTGAGGTTCGTAACATGAGGAATAAGTGTAGTATGCTAATTTTCTAGTAAAAGGGTTCTCTTTCTAGCCATAAATGTAATAAGAATTTGGTAAAAAATTCAAGTATTAGCAAAGTTTTACTATAATTCAAGTTTTGTGTATAGTGGACCAATATCCTGAAGGATTTTTTTCAATTATGAATATTCTTATATCATATAAAATTTTATTAGAGTTTTGGATCAATGTTATCATAATCGAAAACCAGATCGGACCATTCGACCCCAAAAATGAAAAACTAGGCCGAACTAGTAAAAAACCGAACTAAAAAAAAATCGATCGACCAAAAACTACATAAAATATTCAAATTTTGAGAAAAAAAGCATATATATTCATGTGCATCCATATGAATCCAAACCATTTATACACAAATATGCAAAGTTTCTCATTTATATAGCAAGCAAGAGTGCATATAACCAAAATGGCACCAAGTGCAATCCATCTTTGAACCAAAATACATCAACAACTAGGCTTTAAATGGCCTGTAGAGTCCAAAAAAAGTCATGCTACGACAAATAACTGCATATCTTCAATATCATTACTTATATTAGGATCCTCATTGTCAATGTCACCCTCTAAGCATCAATATAAGATAGAAAAAGCTTAGCATGCCTAATAAGTGATTTTACTTGAGTGAAGGGTACATTTTTACTAGGGTCATGACAAAAGAGTTCAACNGTAACATGAGGAATAAGTGTAGTATGCTAATTTTCTAGTAAAAGGGTTCTCTTTCTAGCCATAAATGTAATAAGAATTTGGTAAAAAATTCAAGTATTAGCAAAGTTTTACTATAATTCAAGTTTTGTGTATAGTGGACCAATATCCTGAAGGATTTTTTTCAATTATGAATATTCTTATATCATATAAAATTTTATTAGAGTTTTGGATCAATGTTATCATAATCGAAAACCAGATCGGACCATTCGACCCCAAAAATGAAAAACTAGGCCGAACTAGTAAAAAACCGAACTAAAAAAAAATCGATCGACCAAAAACTACATAAAATATTCAAATTTTGAGAAAAAAAGCATATATATTCATGTGCATCCATATGAATCCAAACCATTTATACACAAATATGCAAAGTTTCTCATTTATATAGCAAGCAAGAGTGCATATAACCAAAATGGCACCAAGTGCAATCCATCTTTGAACCAAAATACATCAACAACTAGGCTTTAAATGGCCTGTAGAGTCCAAAAAAAGTCATGCTACGACAAATAACTGCATATCTTCAATATCATTACTTATATTAGGATCCTCATTGTCAATGTCACCCTCTAAGCATCAATATAAGATAGAAAAAGCTTAGCATGCCTAATAAGTGATTTTACTTGAGTGAAGGGTACATTTTTACTAGGGTCATGACAAAAGAGTTCAACGATCAATGCCAATAACATCGAGGTACATAGACGGCTTGGTGCTCTTGATTAAATGTTAGTTTAATACCATCATACATGATAGAATCCAATGGAAATGTTGTAATCCTGTCAATCTTGAAATCTTGAAAATTGTTGAGTATGTTGAATTTTGAATGGGACCCAAAATTCTAATTTCTCCATATGATGTCCAATGAGGTTGGAACCACTCTCAAACATCCCGAAACAATTAATGGTAATGTTAAAAATTTAAGTAAAAGGATGAAATGAAAGATAAAGGAGAATGTCACTTTTAAGAATTTAACATTACCATTACCCTAGGGCTAGGTAATAGGTCCCCCTACCATTAAACATTTTTTTTTGTTAAAAAAAAATTGAAATATGTGACTTAGGGTGCATTGTACCAGGTTTGTACGGAATTGGCCAATTCCATGAAAATGGTCAGTTCCGTACGGAACGGGCCAGTTCTTCTACAAAACTGGACAAAATTCGTTCTAGTCCACCGATCCACCTGTTTTCCTCTCAAAAGCGGTTCACACGGTCATTTTTGTTGGACTAGTCTAGTTTTAATAACATTTTTTGGATTAATGGAAACTCTAACTTCCTATATCACCAAATTCCAACAACCCAAGGAAAGTTTACTACAAGATTAGATAGCTTTGCAAGAATATGGTTTCTCGTTCTTCAACACGTGGAATATCAAGCCATGTGTCAACTTCCCAATTGATCTCTTGACCTCCAAGGAAGTTAAATTTGATTAACATTTTACATCTGGTTGGAAAGAATATAAAATACAACGTAAATATAAGCGTTATTTACTAAGCACTCTTTGAAACCCTACTAACTCACCATATGTGATATCTTATTTCACAAGAAAGAGATATAGATACTATACAAAAATCCCTGGCTTTCATAAATTATGAGAGGAACCCATGAAGAAAATCCCAGCCCTCCTTATCATCAATGAACGATGAACCATCAAAGGACTTAATGATAAATAACCTCACCCCTCATTGTTGGGTCTATTAAAAACCATGATTAATTAAAGGTCATATTCGTTATAATTATAATATTAACAAGCTATTTTAAGGCCACAACTTCAAGCTCCTTCAATAGAACCTCCTCCTCCTCTGTAAGTAAGTTTGTTGTGAGGGAAGCCTTCCCTTCATTTATAACCATTTGGTAGCTTTGGAGAAAAGACTTAAAAAAAATTTCAAAGTCTCTGCATCAGTTCTGGAGCCTGTGTTAAAGATAAGTATATCATCCACAAAAAGTAGATGTGTGACTTGGAGGGATTGAGAGATTTTTATACCAGATAAAGACATGTTCTTTTTGCTTCTGAAATTTCTCTATTGAGTCCTTCAGCTACTAGGAGAAAAAGTAGTGGAGAGAGTGGACAACCCTGTCTTAACCCTCTTTCTGAGAGAAAAAAAGAGGAGGTAGATCCATTTATAAGCACCAAGAAGGAGATTGTATTAATACAACACATAATCCATCTGACAAAAGAAGTTGCAAAGCCCAAGTGAGTTAATAAAAGACGAATGTAGAGCCAACTTACTGTGTAATAGGCTTTGGAGAGATCCATTTTTAGTAATGCACCCTTTAGTTTTCTAGATTTTATGTTGTGTAGTGTTTCTTGTGCCACCCCTACCGTTTCGTGGATTTGTCTACCTTCCATAAATCCAAACTGCTCACTCGAAATTTTGTCAGAGAGGATTATTTTCACTCTTCTTGCTATAATTTTTGAGACAATTTTGTAGATGCAATTGCAGAGGGAAATTGGCCTAAAATCGTCCAAAGTATCAGGGTTGTCCTTTTTTGGGATTAACGCTATGAAGGTGGAATTTAGACTTAGTGGCATTTGTCTAGTAATTTTGATTTCTTCTACCAAGTTTAGAATATCTTGACCCAAGAGGTGAAAAAGCCCAGAAATAACTCAATAATCCAACCATCTGGACCTGAGATTTTGTCTTTTTGGAAGCTTCGCATTACTTCTTTTAATTCTTCAACAATAAATTTTTCCATCAGCATTCTATTATCCTCATCATTGGCAAATCTAGGAAAGTGTTGGGCGATACGTACCACTTCTTCTATTATAGCCTGGTTCTTTGCTCTGAAGAGATCTTGAAAGTGCTTTTTCCTTAGTCTTGACATTCCTTCAAAGGTATTTTCCTGGTTTCCATCCTGATCCTTCAATTTCCAAATAGTATTTGAACACTTTCTACCTTTTGCAAAGGCTTGAAATAACTTAGTGTTCTCAGCTCCACTTTTCAGCCAGATAGCTCTACTTTTCAGCCTCCACATTTCTTCCTTTTCCTTGAGTAGCTTGTTTCTCCTTTCTTACAGTCTGAGTAGTGTCGTCTTGGATTCTAGTCTAGCATATCCCACCCCCTTCTTCCTATGATATTATTTGTAGTTGGGTTTCTAAATCTTTAAGTTCCAGGTCTTCAACTTGTCTTTTCTGGAAAGCCCATGTCTTTGTTTTTTCTTTGATTCTTTTTATATTTTCAACAAAGTGAGAGGTTGTCGAAAGTGTGCTTTCCTGATGAAAGGGTATCCCGTTTTCTCTCACCAATTTTATAAAGGAGTCATCTATTAACCATTTCCTATTGAATTTGAAAGGTCTTGTTGGCTTACTCGACCCTTGTCTTAACTCCAGAAAGATCGGAACATGATCTGAAATGCCTCCAAATCCAATCCATTGCTTCAGATGAACGAGTTTTTCCAAAAAGGAGTTTGGTAACAAAAAACGATCTAATATTTTTTCTATACTGTCTTCCCCCACCCTGTTGTTTCTCCAAGTTGGTTTGAGATTGACAGGTTCGATGTCCAATAAATTGCATTCCACAATTTTTTGTGTGAAGCAACCCGTCAAAGGATCAACTCTCGCATGTGTTCCCCATACTTCTTAGAGCCCCAAAGAAAAGTTTAGGTCTCCTCCTAAAATAACTTGTTGATCTTTCAAAAAAGACTTAGTGAACAGAGTATCCTAGAAAGTGCCTCTGTTCTAACAGGGACATAAATGTTGATGATGTGAATATTTTCATCCAGCTCCGGCAAAGAGATCATTATGCCAAGACTAGACTCAAAGCCCCAGGAATTTGAGACTTTGATGGAATGGGTGTTCCATCCAATTTCCTGACCTCCATATCTTCCCGTTGCATCTAGGGTTTCAAAATTCCACCCTAGGAGTAAATAAATTAATCTGGATTTTATCTCCTCCCCTTCCCCCAATGTCTCTTGTAACAACAGAATATCAGGATGTTCAAAATCGATCACCCTTTTTAGGGCTGGTCTTTTAAGGGGACCAGCCAGACCCCTGCAATTAAAAGAACAACATTTCATCACGGACCCTTCCCATGGGCTCGCCTTTCTCTAAGTGCCCGTTCAATAGAGATTTGTTTTCCATCCAAGAGGTCACTTTTGGTTTTTTTCGGTGCCTTCAACATCAACGATTTTCTTCCTCGCCCATTATTTTCCGCATTTACCAACTCAGTGGCTAGTCCTCCCAAGGTCCATTTTTTCTGTGATCTGAGAAAATAATATCTCGATGATGTCGTTGAGGAAGAAGAGGAGGTATCCGCTTATAAAGAACAGATACGTTTTGATCTGGGGGGTTCACTCGCTTCAAATTCTGAGGGAGCCCAAGACCGAGTGGCTAGAAAAGAGGGAAGGTTTGTGTGGGTCGGGAAAATTAGAGCCTTCAACCACTCAATGCCTTCTAAATTTAAATTGTTTATTAAAATAGTAATAGGAGGAGAGGAGGTTAAAGTAGTACCTGAGGTCATGTGAGGTACTAAACCCGAGCTTGTCTTGGAAGTGCACATGAATTCTTCTCCCCTTGAAGATTTGAGTCTTGAATCAAGTGTGGATGTCTGACATTCCAACACCCGAGCCTCCTGAACTGCTTCAAACATTCGGCCTCACTCTTTCGTATTCTGTTTTCCTTCACTTGAGGAAACAATGGGAATATTATCCTCTTGGGACCGAACTTTGTCACTTTTAAAACCCATTCCTCTGGACCTAACTGGCATACTGCAGTTTTTTATCAAATGTCCATATTGATGGCATCTCCTGCACCTAACAGGGACATTTTTGTAATGTAATCTCTGGGTATAAGTAAAACTACCCCATCTCATGTCGACTTCCTCACCAAGGCCTTCCCTAATATTTAGATTGACTAAGAACCTTTCCACCTTCCTTTGCTTTGTCTTTTTGAAGGTCATATCTACATCCAGAAAGTCACCCAAATAGATCCCGATTAATTTGAAGTGTTCTAATGACCAAAAATCAAGTGGGAGTGCCAGAAGTCGCACCCAGACCTAAATAATATCCATCCTTTCTTTGTTGGCGTGAAAAGAGGGCTCCAAGGCTTAAGGACTAAGGGAGAGTTGTTTACGCTCCAGGGTTTTCCTAACACCCACTTTGTATGCTCAGGCTATAGGAAAGTGAAGGTGAACCAATTCCTATTGAGTTCAACAATTTCAGGGACATATCCAAGTTGTTCCTTCCAAGCATTATCCATCCAGTCGAACATGGTTTTGAGCGTAAAGGTTCTTCCACTGGCTCCACCCACTAGGATTTTATTTTCCATGTGCACAACCTGACTTAAATCCACTTCTTCCCCGAGAACCATATTTCCAATGTTCCCTTTTGACTTTAGGATTTTCAGTTTTAGTTTGTGTCCTTCCCTTGCCTTCCTCCTTAGGTCGCTATGATCAAAACTGTCGCTAAAACCAAGAGGAATGGGAGTCTCTTGTGTGTGCTCTCTAAAATCATTTTTCCAATCGAAACCTCGGTGCTACTCTGCTTCTAGGAAGGCTAAAATGAATCCCTTCGTGGTGGATTTTTTTGGAAGGTCCACTTGTTCCCCTAAGAGTAAGGGGAACCCATCTGTGTGTTGTCCCCCTACCTTGGAAGGATACCCTTTGTTCCCCGGTGAAAGTATGAAGACTCGTACTCCACTTGAGAAGGGGAAGGAAAGGAAATTAAGAACCCTCCTTTAGTCTGGTTAAACCAATCCAGATCTGAGGCCCGTTGTGGGCTGAGGGGGTAGGGCTCCTGCTTCAAGTAGGCATAAACCAAGTTGTCGGGATTCTGTGAATTCTCCAAAGAAGACATTTTCGATCAAAGGAGACTGGAGAGTGGGCAAATTACCAGGAGAGGAAAACTCAAGCTCGATCTTCGGAGGTTGTTGTGAAAGAAGAGGTACTTCTCCCTTCTCAGCTAGCTAGTCTATAAGCCCTCCACCTATCTGCTCCCACAACTTCCCGGAGTCCAAGGGGTCAGCTTCCACGTAGGTCGTGGTTTCCATTTGGCCTGCGGTTAGAGCCTCCTCCGCTAAGAAAAACTATCATCAAGGGGAAACCACCGAAAAAACTGTGAAAGGAACTCTGGACGTAACCGCAATCTGGTGAACTAACCCACGCATTGACCGCAAAGGCCATCTTCTTCAAGGTAATCCTAAAATTTTCAATCCAAATAATCTCTTACTTTTCTTAAGGTCAGATAAACTAATTTTGATCTCAATGAACCATTACCACCATCTTCATCATCATAGTCTATATCTATCACATATAAATTATAATTTTAGATTATTTTTATTACAATTTTAATTGTTAAATTCAAGTGGGAGCCTAATACTAATTAGAAAATAAGAGAGCATGTTTAACAAATGCATTTTAACTTGATAATTTAGCTGTCAATTTAATTATTAACTTCTTACACTTACTATGAATTAATTATTATTCTCCATGTGTATAGACTTTTAGTATATATGGGTCCTCACAAGTTGGTTGTACTTAGCACTTCATATATCCCTATTAGTTATTATTCTCCAAGTGTATAGACTTTTAGTATATCTAGGTCCTCACAAGTTGGTTGTACTTAGCACTTCCTATATCCCTATCTTTCATATATTGAGACTCGAGATCTAAGTAAGATATTCAGATATCGAGACTCCATCCAAGTAAGAAATTCCTATGGTTTTTTTATTTTTCCAAAGATATCAAGGAATAGTAAAGAAGCTTGATATACTCTTTGTGTAGCAGGTAGCGAGATTCCCTTTCTTTTTGGGATAGTTTGTATTAAAACTCAATGATTTCTACATATTACTTTCACTTGAGTGGAAATTCTTATTTATCCTCTAATATTGTGAGGTTGGTAACATGAGGAATAAGTGTAGTATGCTAATTTTCTAGTAAAAGGGTTCTCTTTCCAGCCATAAATGTAATAAGAATTTGGTAAAAAATTCAAGTATTAGCAAAATTTTACTATAATTCAAGTTTTGTGTATAGTGGACCAATATCTTTAAGGGTTTTTTTCAATTATGAATAGGCTTATATCATATTAAATTTGATTAGAGTTTTGGATCAATGTTATCATAATCGAAAACATGATCATACCTATCGACCCCATAAATGCAAAACCAAACCGGACTAGTAAAAACCTGGCAAAAAAACAAACAATGATCGACCAAGAACTACATAAAATATTCAAATTTTGAAAAAAAAAACATATATTTTCATGTGCACCGATATGAATCCAAACCATTTATACACAAATATGCAAAGTTTCTCATTTATATAGTAAGCAAGAGTGCATATAACCAAAATGGCACCAAGTGCAATCCATCTTTGAACCAAAATACATCAACAACGAGGCTTTAAATGGCCTCTAGAGTCCAAAAAAAGTCATGTTGCAACAAATAACTACATATCTTCAAGATCATTACTTATATTAGGATCCTTATTGTCAATGTCACCCTCTAAGCATCAATATAAGATAGAAAAAGCTTAACATGCCTAATAAGTGATTTTACTTGAGTGAAGGGTACATTTTTACTAGGGTCATGACAAAAGAGTTCAACGATCAATGCCAATAACATTGAGGTACATATACGGATTGGTGCTCTCGATTAAATGTTGGTTTCATACCATCATACATGATAGAATCCAATGGAAATGTTGCAATCCTGTCAATCTTGAAATCCTGAAAATTGTTGAGTCTTTTGAAATTTGAATGGGACCTAAAATTCTACTTTCTCCATATGAAGTCCAATGAGGTTGGAACCACACTCAAGCATCCTGAAACAATTAATGGTGATGTTAAAAATTTAAGTAAAATGATGAAATGAAAGATAAAGGAGAATGTCACTTTTAAGAATTTAACATTACCATTACCCTAGGGCTAGGTAATAGGTCCCCCTACCATTAAACATTTTTTTTCTTAAAAAAAATTGAAATATGTGGCTTAGAGTGCGTTGTACCAGTTCCGTGAAAACGGTCAGTTCCGTACGAAATGGGCCAGTTCTTCTATGGAATCGGACAAAAGCAGTTCTAGTCCACCGGTCCACCTGTTTTCCTCTCAAAAATGGTTCACATGGTCGGTTTTGTTGGACCAGACTGGTTTTAATAACATTTTTTTGGATTAATGGAAACTCTAACTTCCTATATCACCAAATTCCAACAACCCAAGAAAAGTTCACTACAAGATTAGATAGCTTCGCAGGAAGATGGTTTCTCGTTCTTCAACACGTGGAAGATCAAGCCATGTATTAACTTCCCAATTGATCTCTTGACCTCCAAGGAAGTTAAATTTTATTAACATTTTACATCTGGTTGGAAAGACTATAAAATACAACGTTAATATAAGCATTCTTTACTAAGCACTCTTTGAAACACTACTAACTCACTATATGTGATATCTTATTTCACAAGAAAGAGATATAGATACTATACAAAAATCCTTGGCTTTCAGAAATTATGAGAGGAACCCACAAAGGAAATCCCATCCCTCTTTATCGTCAATGAACGATGAACCACCAAAAGACTTAACGATAAATAACCTCACCCCTCATTGTTGAGTCTATTAAAAACCATGATCAATTAAAGGTCATATTCGTTATAATAATAATATTAACAAGCTAATTTAAGACCACAACTTAGTCAACACCAAATTGACATATGAGACTACTTTGTTTGTGGAACAAGAGAACCCCTCTTTATATTGATTCGATTGCTTAGTTTATATAAGTTTACATATCACACCGCATCCAAATCCATACCCGCTGACATGGATCTGGTTTAGTTGATGTTAATCATTTAAATTTTAACAAATTCACAAATCAGAATTGCTTGAATGAAGAGGAAAGAATATAGAGGTAATTTACAATTGAATTGAAAAATATTTTTTCACTAAGTAACCATTTCCTACTACTTTCATTGTTGTTTGTCATTGATGTCTATGTTTTGTACATATCCAAAATGCCCCAATTAAGATAAAAAAAGGGATCGAGAAAAATGATCAAACGACCACTAAATAAAGTCAAGGAAATCTCCAACAATTGTGTTCATGAACAGTACTTTCCTCCCAAATATTTTGGCATGCAATTTGTACCCTCAATTTTACAAATTGTACAAGGTAACTACACTTCTATTGTGCAATCAAATGTAGTGTTTAGACAACCAAAAACTCCTCATAGAGAACGGGAAAAAGATTATTTTATACAAAGGCCTTGTTTAATCTACCAAAAATTAAGTATGTTATGTTTCCATAGCCAAATGTAATATGATGACGTATCTCCTCTAGGCATAGATACTATCCAATCATCTTTTCAACACCATAGGTAAGGCATAAAATCTAGATGAAGAAAAAAGCCTTGAGTTCTTCATGTACTACTACTTGCTAGATTGTGTATGTGTTTTTGATGTTTAGTTAAGATCTTGATCCTAATCACAATGTACTATTTAATATATGTTTTTGAAGTCTATGAAATGCAAAATATGCGCAAGGGTGTTTTTATATTTGTGATGATTTAAAATCCCCCTATTCACATTGATTCTTGATTAAAAAAATCTTGAGGCCATGAAAACTACGGACCCTATTGAGAATGTGAATATCACCAAAGCATATATTTATATACCAATATACGAGGACACCAAGCCACCTCACGTCTTGCATAAATACTTTGTTTGTAAGTAATTTTTCAAAAAAATTATGTGTGAAACTTCCATGTTTGGCATCAATTTAGTTTTGAAAGCAAGTAAAAATCAATTTCAAAATGTTATAATTGGGAAACAAGGTTGCATGGCAGTGTATACCTGCTACTGTACAGGAATTCATAATAGTTGAATGACAAAGCCTAAATGACAATGCATAGCAGAAGATTGATGCAATAACACCAAAATTTGGTTAGCTTTGAAAGAACATTGGCTACAACATAAGAACATCAGTCATGGGACTGCCAAGAGTATGTCATGAGTTAGTAATCTAGATAGAAAAGCATCGAAAACTGAGGAAAATGCTTGATATTTGGTCGCTCTTGCAATACCATTTTTAAAAGAAAATATTATTACTCTTTCACTGCCCCCCCCACTATAACTCCGGACATGAAATTCTCATTTCACCAGCGACACCCAATTGGTTTCAATGTCAAGAACTCAACATGGAGTAGTAAACACTTTAACTGACACTGACACATGATCCATGGAGTGAGCTTGGTCCCATATCATTTGTGCAGAAGCTCAACAACAACAAAACATCACAACAGGGACAGTCATGGTAGAGGTCACGTGATGCTTGACAAAAAACTAAAACTATTGCCCAGATAACTCTATCATGTCTCCATATTTGGTAGATTTAGAGGAGGTCGCTGACGTACAACAACTTCTATCAGAGTGATAGTGACCAAAGAAACTAACTAAAACATTTAATGATATTAAATAGTGCTTTGTAGGCCACCAAAACTTTGTAATAAAAGGTTCAATTGATCTATGAATAGCAATAAAAGAAAAATAATTTAAATAGTTAAAAAATATATGAATATTCAAGAGTATATTGTTGAACTCTGGAAAATCCTATAAAATTTATAGTCAATTGTTCGATTAAGATGCAGTCAAAGCAATATTGATTGCTATATATACCTAGCACGGTAGGTATAATAACACGTTCATGGTGGGACACATATGCTAAATGCAAATGCAAATGGCTATTGAAATTCTTGATAGCTATACCAAACAACAACATAAATCATTGTTCATTCAACCTTGAAATGATCCAACACACTCTTTCCCTTTAATCCCTGGCTCCATAAAGCTTCCAAAAACTCTTCAAACTTATATCCTCTATACACAGTCGATTGATGTTCATCCACCATGCTTCTTGCAGGAGTAATAAGAACATTGTTTCCAGGAGAATAGAAAGCAGGATTCATTGATATGTGTGTAGTGTACATATTTGTTACTGCTCGATGTCCGATGCTCCTAAATCTCCCATTTCTCACAACCTATTATTCAAATCACACACAAAACAAATTGAATGAATACTATCGAATTCTTGAACATAGGAAAAACTATATGGATCTGCTCTTTATTTCTAAGTTGTAGTCGATCTCCCAGATTGACCACTAACCCGTTAGTTATGGGTTATACAACAACCCACTTTCCATTTTTTGAATACTTGCAGGCCACTGACATCGCCTTGCATTAACACAATGATGGCACTTACATATGAATGGTTTGGTAAACCAAGAGTAAGATCTGGGTTTGGGCATGAAGGATAGTAATTTATATTCATCACTTGGTTACATTTTCCAAGAACTTTATTCAAGTAATTAGAATCTAGCCAGAGAGCTTATGATATTTCATCCAACAGCCTTAATATTAGCACTCTCAACTCACCAATGTACTTTCCCGCAATCTTTGTAACAAAAGTTCAAGTCAAACCAATTACACTTTTTCATACTGGGTAAAGATGAATCAATTCTAGTACTTGAAGATATTGTATGATAGAAAACATTTTTTTGATTACCTGTAGGCTATAGGTTTTTCAAGCAAAGAGTTGATGACTTCCTCCAAAGGATGACAAGGTTGGGTGAGATAGTCCACCCAGTTGAGAACTTTGTCCTTGCCAATATTAAAGCTTGTAAAAATTCGGACTGGTCACTTTACATCCTCTAAGTAGAGGCGTGTTTGGTCTTCCACGGGAATTTCATAGAACTCTTTGGCTATCCCCATCATGTTTTTCATCACATTCTCTGGCATGCCATGGTTCATTATCTGACATCAACAAAAAAATATAGCCACTCAGATATGAAACCCCAACCACTATATTAACCAAAAAATCAAGTCCGATAAAAAATAAACCAAAAGTATAAGTATTGACGGGACATTCATGGCAGAGGCCCTGTCATGCTTGACGGAAAACTAAATTATATCACGTCTGCAGATTTGGTAGATTTAGAGGATGTCACCACCGTAAAATAACTTTCGTCGCAATGATATCAGCCACATAACCTAACTTAAATAGTGCTTTACAAGCCGCCACCACCTATGTAACACGAAATTAAAAAGTAATGGCAAGTTATTAACAATACATTTTTTTTTTACCTTTACCAATACCGTTACTAAATTATCATTAATAATAATTTGAATTAATGATACATAAATCTACCTATATGACGACTTAAAATTCTAATTAATTTTGTTCCTTACCATACTTACTATTGTAATTGATTCCCACAAATTAACCAACCTTTATCATACATTACATAAATATTAATGATTTAAATATACATATATAATACTAACATTATTAGTCCCTGCCGGAAGGCCAAGGGCAGGGACTATAGCGATGAGTTCATCGCTGACTTTCAATTAGTTGAAGGTTGACTTCCAAATTTTTGAAAAAATGCTAATGTTTAACTTAGAAACTTTATATACATAGTTTTTTTAATAAAAAAATTACGAATTTGTCACAATTTGATTGGCTGGGAAGTTTGAAGTCTTATTGTCGGCTTCGCTTCTTCCCAGGCCAATTCTTACTGCTTTCATTACAGTTTCATAAATGCCATAAATGCCATATATACACCGGAGCATTTGGAATTTGACAGCCCGATTACTTTTATTTTATAGATTTATCTATGCTTCCGTGTGCAGTCATTGCAAATTTTGAAAATTATAGTTTCATAAATGCCATAAATGCCATATATGTAAATGCTTTCGCTGCAAATTTTGTAAGTTATGTAGTCGGTTGGGGAATCATATTCAGATTAGAAAATGCAGCAGAGACATTGGTTTCGTCCGGAGGAGGCGATGGCGAAGAGATAGAGGCGGCCCTCGTAGAGCTCTGTAATTTATGTCAGGAAAGGAGCTCCTTCA